>CABHPQ010001174.1:54772-76386 GCA_902168405.1 Peromyscus aztecus
AAGAAAGAAAGAAAGAAAAGAAAAGAAAAGAAAAGAAAAGAAAAAAATAAAATTGAGCCTTTAGGAAGCATGAACCTCTTCTAAACGGACAGAAGACACTAGAAAAGGGCAGGGCAGGAGATGGGCTGTCATGGGCTGCTGTACTGAGCTGGGCTAGGCCCAGCACTGAAGCGGGGAGGTAAAAAGGGAAAAATGGCAGGTTTTGAACCCATGAAGACCCTCTCTGTTCTTGGTTCAACATGAAGCCTTGAGCAAATTCTGGTCCTCAGTTTCCCGTTTAGGACATTGAGGAGACTTGGCTGTGAATTCTGCAAGGCCTCCCATCTCTGAGTTTGTGAATATCTACTTGCTTGCTCCATCCCTGTGGTCCAGATTCCTATTCCACAAGTGGCTTCCTATCAGAATAGTGAGGAATAGCGAATAGCTTGTCTTGGCCCTCTCAGCTGACTGAGGAACTCAGGAAACCAGTGACCTGACCAATCAGAGTAGGAAGTAGGATGATGGGAAATCTTTTCCCCAAGGGAACTTGAGCTGCAATCAAAACTATCCCACCCAAGCTCAAGCAGGTCAAAGACATCAAACTAGGATAAATGCCTGAATCCCCACCTCCTAGAAGTCAGTCCCAGTCCAAACATTCCAAATGTTATTAGAAGAGAGAGAGAGAGAGAGAGAGAGAGAGAGAGAGAGAGAGAGAGAGAGAGAGAGAGAGAGAATGAGAATGATGGTGACATGGCTGAGCATCAGGGGCCTATGTCCACCCTGAAGGAACCAGACAGACTCCCTAGTGCCTCTTATACTCAGTCTCTTGCCTCAGTTTCTCTTTCTGTTTAATACAAAGACACCCTCTTTGACATCCACCCATCAGAAGGACTCAGGGGCTCCAGCGAATAGACACCCTCCTAAACCGAGGTCCTCTGGCTCTGCTAATGCCAACCACACTAACCACCTTCACTTGACGCCACCGCCTCCTTCCTGGGGTCTCACTCGGGTCACATTTTGTGGTCATCACAAACATTAGGGTTACTAGTCCTGAGATCCTTCTAGAACATTTCTGACCACTAACCATCAAGAGTAGTCTCCGCGGGGCTGGAGAGATGGCTCAGAGGTTAGGAGCACAGGCTGCTCTTCCAGAGGTCCTGAGTTCAATTCCCAGCAACCACATGGTGACTCACAACCATCTGTAATGAGATCTGACGCCCTCTTCTGACATGAAGGCATACATTCGGACAGAGCACTGTATACAAAATAAATAAGTCTTTAAAAAAAAAAAAAAGAGTAGTCTCCGGATCACCAGAGAATAGACAGAAATGTTACAGAAAAATGACCTATTGCTTACAGATTTTCCTTGACATTCAGAAAGTTTAAGCCCCTCGACAGAAGGATGACCTTGTCTTGAACCTTGTTTACACATTGTGTGTGTGTGTGTGTGTGTGTGTGTGTGTGTGTGTGTGTGTGTGTGTGCGTGCGCGCAGGAGCTGGTTCTCTCCTTCTATCATGTGAGTCCCAGGGATGGAATTCAGGTGTTGGGCATTGCAGCAAAACACCTTTAGCCCCTGAGCAATCTCTCTGGTCCTTGGATGTCTTAAGGCTGATTCAGCACTATGTAAATAGGATACCGTGATACAAATACACACAGAGGCTTCCTGACTTCCCAGCAGCCACCCTGCCCCCTGAAGCTGCACTGGGGCACTCTGACCAGCTGCCTTCCTCTCTTTCTGGATTCCAGAGCAGGCAAAAGAGCTGTCTACCCAGTTAGACGCTGTAAAGAAGCCAGGAGTAGGAAGGATGGCCCATCTGTCTATGGGAAGAATAGGTATCACCAGAGCAGCCAGCCTTGGGTGCTGAAGGATTGTCCTCACCCCAGAAGTAACTGAAAGTCAGAACTGGGTGCTCAGTCACCTGTCTCAGAGTGCTTACTATGGAAGACAGAGTCCTCTGGGGTCCGGAAGGGCAAACAGATGAAAAATAAGGGCAGGGCAGGTAGGCTTCATTTTTTTCCTTGCAAGGTGAGTACTCTGAGGCCCTCAGATCCAGCAGGGATGCATGGTGTCCTGGTGAAGGAGACCAGGGCTTCCCATCAGGCTCCCAGCAAAGCCTTCCCCTACCCCAGTCTGTACCCCAGATAAAGAAAAAGAAAAAAAAAGCCACACTAGAGAGATGTTCAGGGGAGACAGTGTGTTTATTGCAGCCAACAGATCCAAGCAACCAGACAAACTTCTAAAGAAACTCAGCCTGCTCCCAGCAGTCAGGTCTCAGAAGACCATTGTGTAAAGCTTCTCTCCCCTCCCAACCACTCCTTCCAACCTCCAAACAGCGGGGAGAACCTAGACATGCATAAATGCTTGGTATGCAGTTGGGTTCTCCCAAAAAAGCATAAAGAAAGTTCCATAATGAACCTTTGGTGAATCTACTCAGAAACACTGAGACGTGATTATATCCTCCCCCCAACAATGTAACTTTTAGGGTGGGCATAGTGAGATGTTTTATATATGCATATATAATATATCTATACCTCTATAGAAAGGCTATGTACAATCGCATCAGCAAGCTTCGGTAAAGGAAGACATTAGCAAGAGGCACAGCAAGGCCGTCTATCCTTAAGACAAATGAAGGAAGAAACCCGTTCTAACTGCACCAAGCCATTCCTATGACCTGGGACTAACTTCTTTGGACCTGGCCAGTAGTTCCACCTGTCTGCCACCTTAACCTGATCCTGTAGATATTTAGTAGCCCAACTTTCCCAAGGAGATTCCCAGGCAAACACAGACCCAATCAGCTTTTCCTTTTTATAAACTGGAAATAACTGACGAGTTCATTGCCGGAGGGGCAGAGAGCTATTTCCAAAGCCAGTTCCAAGGCACCTCAAGGCATTTCCAGTCCTGAAAAATTGTGCTTTGTTCTCATAAGCTAAATCCCATGGGTTAACCAGCCCACCTTTCTTTGCAGTGGCCCTTCATTAGGAGGAAGAAGCAGATGGGATGTGCAGCGGCGGCTTCGGCGGCGGCGGTGGCTGGGGGGGGAGGGGGTTCTGGGAGGGCAGGAGTGGTTGGGAGCACAGTGATGGGAGGAGCGTGCAGCCAGAAGTGGGGCCCAAGGCCCACACTGCAGCAAGAGAGCAGTTGGCTGCCATAAGCTAGGAAGCAAGGCTGAGCAATGGCCCCTGTAGAAACATCTCACAGTTTCCCACCTCACCTCACAGAAGCATGGTTTGGTTCCCAACCTCACAGCCCAGAGGTCATGGAGGAGGGTCCCCGAAGCGGCTCCAGAAGAAAGTGAGCGTGAGGGCAAGCACCTGGGGCAGAAATGGCCCCTGACCCAGCCTGTGGGGTCCAGAGACGGGCATTGCTTTCCTGGACCCCACTCTGTCAGGGCAGAAAAGAAAAAGACCCCCAAGAGACTCCAGCTTCTTAAAGAGACAGACCTTCTTAGAACAACCCTTGGGGAATCTCACGAGCAGCCCACCCAAATGCTACGAGACCTAGTGTGAGCCAAGTCCCATGTCCGTGCACCCTGAGAGAAGAGGGCACGTGCAAGGTGTCGAGAACTGACTACTCCAAGCCGCGGAAGTATGTATCGCCGCCTTTGGTTTCCACTGGTTTGAGGTGCCCACCACTCATCCCTCTACTCCTAGGAGACTGGCTTGAAGGATAGGCAGTGTCCACCTGCTCCAGGCATCCTGGTGGCTTAGCCCACTCCCATTGGCAGTGTGTTGATTGGCAGTTAGGTACTGAGCCAAAGAGTTCAGAACTTCCAGGAGGGTTAGATTCACCTTGCCGAGAGTTCTCTGGCTGGCTACCCATCCCCTACTCATCCATACTCAACCTACTTGACCCCTCCCAGGGGTCCCTTCCTCTTCCCTTGCACTCTTACTTCCCCAAGCCCCAGACTCAAGAGCCTCTTCCTTCTCCCCTGACTCTCTTGTGGAAGCAGCGGCTACAGAGATGGAAGTAGATGCACCAAAAAATGAATCTTGGTCCTACAGTGCAGATCTGGCCGGCGGTCCCTGACTCTGTTATGGCTTTAGATGCGCCCCTGGCACTCAGCAGAGTGCCTGGCAGAGAGCAGACGCTCAGTAAATGGTTGTTGAAGTGAATTAAGCTGAACCTCCCATCTGCCATCGTTGTCTCTTCTAGTTAAGCAGAGGCAAGGATTGGTCCCTGAGACTGTCGTGGTCCTGTCTCCACCACCCTCATTCCCTACCCTGGACAGCTAACTCCCTGAGCTTATAGGGGCTGAGTTCTTGGGAGGGGAGCAGGGCTAGGTGAACCCCACCACCACCACACACAAATACCTTCTAGACTCGAGGGTCTCCCACCAGGAAGCTCTATTTATTCTAACTGGGGACCAAGGCGCCAGAACTGGGCGAGACCTTCAGCTCCCGTCGGTCACTTCAGTCTCCCCATCTGCAGGGGGCTCTGGGCTAGCTCTCCTCTGAGCATCTCCCAACACCTTGCTCTTTGATTAGCAGTTTCTACCCCGCCTTTCTCCCCGGCTCTAGACTTGAACAAGTTCCTTAGAATGATAGGAAAATGGCAGTGAAAGTTGACTTCCCGAGAGCGACTTTGTCCCCTACAGGGGAGTTCTGGGGCAGGACTCGGAGGCTCTACCCGTGTCCTCTCATTTTCCCTCCAGCCTCCTCTTCCTTCGTGCCAACAGCCAGACAGAAACCCTGCCAAGGGCAACTAGAAACCTCCAACTGAAACCCTGCAGGAAGTTGCCCTCTACACACACACACACACACAGAGAGAGAGAGAGAGAGAGAGAGAGAGAGAGAGAGAGAGAGAGAGAGAGAGTTCTGAGCCTTGGCTGCTACTTGCTGAGACCAAAATGATCATCTTGTTGGAGAAGGCAGCTAATCGTGTTTGCAATCACACACACACACACACACACACACACACACACACACAATTCTGAGCCTTGGCTGCTACTTGCTGAGACCAAGGTGATCATCTTTTTGGAGAAGGCAGCTAATCGTGTTTGCAATGAAGCCCGCACCCCTCGGTCCCCTAGCAGACTCTGTCACAGGTCCTCTGCTGGGGGGGGGGGGTTCCTAGGGTGGGGTATGATCCTGCCTGATGCTGCTTTTCAGTCCTGCTCCTGCCAACATCCCCAAGAGGGCAGGAGTCAAGGGCAAACCAGAGCCTCCCTGGGAGCAGTGATAGAAATGAGGCCAGAACAGAGTTCTCTGGGCCAAGGCTTGTGTCCAGGAATGTCTCCCCCTCCAGCTTTCCTTGAGTGTTCTCAAAATGCACAGTCATTCCTTAAAAAAAAATGTCCCCACAAATGGTAGGACATCCCCAGCCTGATGGCTGCTCTGTGCTGGGAATAGCCAGAGGAACACAGCAAAGCCACCATGAGTCCTTCCCATGGTGCCTCTGGTCAGCACAGGACACCCCCCACACCCATACACACATACACATACTGCTACCCCCACAGTTTAAACCACCACCAGACCAAACCCTAGACAAGATGGGCAGCCAACCTCTTCTCCCACTGCCCTCCCTCCCCCATCCTGTCTTTGGGACCACACACGGGGTCTTTCTTCCTCAAAGATTGACAGGCTAGAGCCCTGCTCTGCTCTCCCCAGGGCTGGCATATCTCAGATACCAAGGCAGTTTTCAGGGGGGGGGGGGGGGTCCCCTTTGGTAGGGGGGGGGGTGGTAGGGGATGGGAAGTGAGGCCCCAGGTCAGTCCTGGGGTCCTATTAGAGAGAAGCACACCAAGAGAGAGCAGGCAGGGTCACACTGTACAGGGAAGAGAGTGAGAGGCGACAGGACTTGGGGAGGGGCTCCAGGGCGGGCTGCCGGTTACTTGGCGCTGTCGTCTACGTTGCCCTCGCCGTCCGTCTTGCCCTCCTCCTCCGTCTTCAAGTCATCCGTGTTCAGCTTCTGCTCTTTTTTCCTCCTCACACACTTGACCACCATCAGCACCAAGATGACCACAGCCAGGAAACCCCCCACCGAGGCACCCACGATGACTGCCACCGTGGAGTCCCGCTCTGGGGGCACTGAGGAAAAGGAAAAAAAGAATCGTGCAGCTGGGAAGGAAATCTCCTGTCTCCCCTGCTGCCCCAAATATGAAGGGATCTGACTTGACTCATCTTCACCGACAGGGCATTAGTCAAAGTCAGAGCAACCTAGACCACTGACCTCCAAGCATCCCTGCCCCCAAGCCTCTCAATAAGCCCCTCCACCCCCAGAATGGAGTATTTAAGACCATGGACTTTGAGATCAGACCCAAATTTGAATGTAGGAGTTAGGAATTGCGTGATCTTAAGAAATTTATGCTTGAACCCAAGTTTCCTCATCCATACAATGGGCATAATAGCTCCTCTCTCGGTGGGTTCTGTGGATGAAATGAGGTAAAGCCTATGAAAGCTGCTGTTATTACTGAGGGTTATGAGCATGATTGACTTGTTCCCTCAAGGACCAGAGGGAAGGCATGGATGCCTTCCACCAGCACAAGCATTTGAAGATGAGATGGGGTCCCAGCCTCCTGAAGGGCCTTTGAGCTAAGCTGAGCAAAAGGGCCCGTGTCTTTCAGCAGCCCAGTCAACCATACCTTCCAGAAGGACCTGCAGGTAGATCTTGCCGTGGCCACGGTGGCGGTCTGGTGGGTTGGTGATGTAGCAGTTGTAGATACCCTCATCTTCCAGCTGCACATTTTTTAGCGTCACTGACACATCATACTTACTTGGGTTCCCCGAGAACTCCACACGGTCTCCAAACCGCTCCAGCTTCAGGTTAATGATCTTCATTCGGAAC
The DNA here is from genome assembly GCA_902168405.1 of Peromyscus aztecus. NCBI lineage: Eukaryota > Metazoa > Chordata > Mammalia > Rodentia > Cricetidae > Peromyscus > Peromyscus aztecus. The sequence continues at coordinate 61,537 of CABHPQ010001174.1, forward strand.
TGGAGGAACTGGGTTGGGAGAATAGCGTGGGCAGCTGGGTGAGCAAGGGACTGTGAGGATCATGGGGACATTGTGGGCAGACCCCCACATTCATCCCCATCATCGCTTCCCATTCATCTTTTTTTTTTTTTAACATGGGAAGAAGGGGGTTAGCCTCGAAAGGGCCATCCAGTTGTGGTGACATCATGCCCTTTGTGTCAGGCAGCCCACCCAGAATCCTCCGGGGGTCCTGGTCCAGTGCAGATGTAAGGATAGGAATGGTGGGCTTCAAACTTCGGGGCTCTTGCTTCCCTCCACCTCCTCCTCCACTGACTGGGACTTACCATCTCCTCCGAGCAATTGCTACATTCCTGGTAAGTCCAGTTTAGAGAGAACTGCTTGTGGTTCACGGTGTAGCAGGAGTTGAAGGTACAGGGCAGGCGGGTATCAGACCCATTGAGGACACTGAGAGTGCTGGGGACTGTGACTTCCATGCTCCGCCCTGGGGGTACTGCAGACAAAACCACACTCTGATGAGGATGCTGAGTGGCAGGGGGTAGGGGGTGGAGGGTTGCAACCCGTCTGTAGCCAGTGGGGAGTAGATGGAGGGAGGCAGAGCCGAGTTAGGGGGCAGCAGGCAGGAAGGTTGACAGCTACTGTTAGGAGGGCAAAGCACACAAGGGACACCAGATGTGGTCCTCAGGAGGAGAGGGGGCAGAACAGGCGCGGAAGAGAGCCATCCAGTGGTCTACCAGGCCACGGACAGCCACATGGCCTCAACCTTTTCTAAGGCCATTGTGGGCAGACCCCCGACTTGCCTCCACCTATCCTATACCATTTCCCTGCTAAGCGAGAGGCTTCACTGGGCTTGCCTCAGTTTCCCCTTGTTCTCCAGATACTTCTGATGATCTTTGCTGCGCCAAAGCCCCGCCAGAGGCCCGCCTGGGGGAGCATCCTTGTTCCCATGGGGCAGGCAGCTAAAGCATGGTGGGGTCTGGGAAAGCCTCCCTCTTGCCTAACCCAGCACAGGCCCCTGATCATCCCCAGGCTCTCACAGACAGGACAGAGGGGCAGACAGGGGGGAAGAGGCATCCCAGGGGAAGAGGTGTCATTCTAAGGCAGTGTCGATTGGCCTAGGGGGAGACCTCCCCTTTGGGAAATGTCAGCCTGGAAACACCACCGCAAAAAGCTGCTTCAAGTTGTCAGGTGGTAGTGTGGACACAGAAATGTCTTTGAAGTCCTGCATGAGGCACCAGACTCAGGGCAGGGCCTGGGTGCTGCAATCCAGGAAAGTGCCCTAGGGGACCCTAGGCAGAGCAGAGCTTAAGGAAGACAGGCAAGCTGCCCAGGGTCCAGCAGTTACAGAGACACGCACCTTCAAGGTATGAAAAAAAGTACCTTCTCAGATGGACTCAGGCTGCCTAGATTCTCCCTGACCTTAATTCCAAGGTCCTCTGCTAAGACTGTTAGAACTGCATTCTAAAAAATTAATTTAAGCCGGGCGGTGGTGGTGGTGCACGCCTTTAATCCCAGCACTCGGGAGGCAGAGTCAGGCGGATCTCTGTGAGTTCCAGGAAAGGCACAAAGCTACACAGAGAAACCCTGTCTCGAAAAAACCAAAAAAAAAAATTAATTTAGTATTAACAGGGCAAGGGCCATAACTGAGAGGTAGAGTGATTGCTCAGATCAAAACCCCAGCAGTGACACTCACCATCAGTCACTTATTCATTTTCATTTTTTATTTTGTGATTGTTTTGTTTTGTTTGTTTGTTCTGGGTTTGATGTTGTTGTTGTGTTGTTTTGTTTTTTGCAAGGTTTGGTAGTGTGTGTGGCTGGCAGGCAGGCCTCTTCTCATAACCCAGGCTGTCCTGGAACTAGCTATATAGCTAAGGATGACCTTGAACTTCTGACTCACCTACCTCCAGTTTCCAAGTGCTTTGATTACAGGGGCGCACCACCCCACCCAGTTTATTTACTGCTGGAGATCAAATAGGAGACTTTATGCAGAGTAGGCAGGCACTTTACCAACTGAACCACATCCTCAGCCCTCATTCACTCAGCTACTAAATACATGTAAATTATCTACTGTGTGCCCGGTGCTTAGTCTTAGGTCCTCGGAGTTGCTGGTCTGAGGCAGAGCCACTGCACTGTGGGGCCTGTATTCTGGAGAGGCGGCATATATCAACAACAACAAAAATAAGACTGGTTGTCTGGAGCACTGCATGACATGGACTGTAAGGATTGAAGGATGGCCGAGGGGAGTTGTCCTATTCAGGGTGGTCAGGGAACAAGGCTCTGAGAGAATGACATTCAGGAAGCATCTAACTCAAGAGAAGGAATGATCCATTTAAGAATATCAAGGGCCACATTCTCATGGCTGGGATAGACCTTCACACATCTGAGAAAAAAACAAGACAGGGTATGATAAGACCTGAGGTCAGAGTTGGGCAAGGACCAGGTCAAGGGGCCAGAACATAGGAGTTGGGATGATTCCGGGGAGTTTAAGGGTGGGGTGTGGCCAGCTGAGATGCCAGCTGAGTAAAAATTACAGCTATAGATGTGGGCAGATACATGCCCCCCCTCCCATACACACCTTGATTCCACTTGGATTCCACCCCAGTTCTAGCCTCAGTCAACTGTAAGAACCGTAGGCAGACTCCCTCACCTCCCCATACTTCAACCTCCTCCTCCAGAAAACCTAGTTCATGGCACCGTCACTGGGTGGTTACCATGACTAAAATAAGTACTAGGCGTTCAGCAAATGGCAACTGTTGTTAACCTCATTCTCCTTAAGTTCCTCTTTGGGGACAGAAAGGGCTTAAGAGCAGAGGTGGGGGATCTCTAGACCTGAGGGTACCTTGGGGACTGACACCCTTGGACTTCCCCCAAACGTAGCTAAGGAGCCAGGCTGTAAGGATCCTGGTTCTCCAACTGTTCGGTCCCACAGATCTGCTGGCCCCGCCCCCAGAAACAGAAGTAAGGCAGCCTGCAAGCCACGAAGCTAAGCCTACCCAGAGCATCCTTCTGCTCAGTACATCCCTGCAAAGGCCCCACAAAGCTCAGAACTTAAGGACAGGAGGTTCTCTGGACTGCTGGCCAGGAAGGTCCCTCCAAAGCCTGGATAGGGGGCAGATGTCTGGACCTCACCTGCTGCAGTGACACTAGATGGCCAATGACACTAGATGAGCACTGAAATGCTCACAAGGGGACCATCAACTGGGGGAGCTGATGGGGCCCCTCCCAAGAGGGACAGCGCCCAGCTCCCGGCTCTTGCACTTTCATATCGAGTCTAAAAGTACCTGGACCAGTGCCAGGCAAGGAGGAGGTGTGCAGAAAATATTAACACCACCCCCATGCTGTAGAGACTGAGAAATCTGAGGGAAAGAACTGATGGAGGTTTGTCCTGAGTTTACCTCCTATGCTGGTCATCCCAACCTCTCCAGCCCCTCCCTTGAAAGGGCTCCCACCTTCCAAGTCCCACCCCTGCCCCCAAAATGCTCTGAAACTAACTGGCTCTGTAAAGACCGCCCTCTCCAACCTGTCCCACCCCAGCAGTTGAATTTGAATGTCTGATTGACATTTCCATCATCTCATCTAGAAAGATCCGGCATGCCACTATGTCAGGTGGCAGATCGTCGGGAGTCAGAGGTGTTTTCCGGCTGGTGCCAGGAGACAGAGAAAGGTGCAATGCGGTTTCCCCTGCATGTGCCCTGCAAGAGGCACCGGATGGAATTCGTGTGCCCTCTAGTGGCCGTAGAGGTCAACTGTCAAGTCCCACCAGCAAAGAAGAGGGTGGGGAGCAAACTAAAGGAAGCCAGAGCTAGGGATCTACAAGCCTCCCAGGTTGTAGATCAACTGCCATCCTTTTATTGTGAGGAAGGAGGACTAGGAGACGCTCTGAGAACAGGGACAAGCTGAAGCCAGGAGGATGGCTCTCACCCGCTAGTCTGAGATTCAGCCCGAGACCTCATGAGAATCTTAGGGGTTCCAGGCTGAGGCCTCAATCTCTCAGTCAGTTTAGGCTCTCACTAAATTCAGGAAAGCGCTGGTCAAGGTCAGAACTGACAGTTGATCCCAGTGCTTCTGGAAAGGATGGATCCAGGCCCACCAACAGGCCTTCCGTCACAACGGCCCGGCAGCAGTGCGGCCATCTCCGCTACCTCACTGAGCACACACACCCGGCAAGCATGATCTACCGCCGGTCACTTTCAGATGAAGAAATGGAGCACAAAGAAATGAAGTGGCTAGCCCAAGTTCACTGCCAGGAATTGAAACTAGAGCCTGATTCCAGGCAGGGTTGAGGTGAGGAGTCAAGCTGTGTGGGGATGTTATTGTCATTCCAAGGTATCCTAATGAGTACACGCAGCTCCAGTCCCCAGCTCCAGGCAGGACCCCAGCAGACAGTGTTCTGTTAGGAACTCCACAGTGGGAATCCATGAATTTCCTAATGTCCTCTTGGGACCAGGTCTGAGGTCTAGGTCTTGTGATTTCCAACTCACAGAAAGAAGGTGATGGGCAAAGGGAATGTAAGGATGTGACAACCCAGGACCTGACTCAGCTGGGTTCTTCAAGCCCTGGCCCATCCTGCAGAGACCCTAAACCTGGGCTATTTATCTGCCAAACACTGTCTCTCCTAAAGACTGGAAGTATTCCCTTTCCTCCTCCTTCTAGCCCTAAAGCAGTCTATAAGTTTGTTTTATTCTTGAGGAAAAAAGGAAAGAAAGAAACAGAGCGGAGGAGGGAGGATGGGAAGGAGGAAGAGGAGGAGGAATTGTCTTCTTGGGCAGCCCCTGCCTCCCAGGCAAATGAGACATCTCACCCGACTTCCTCTCCTGCCTTTACACTCAGATCCTCCTGCCCAGGTCTCCTCCCCAAGCACCCAGCTGTACTCATGTTCTGTACCTCCAGTGGCTCCCTGCTGTTTTAGGGCCAAGTTGTGGCACCCAGGTGCAGCTCCCAGATGACCCAGCTGCACACCACAGCCGCATTTGCCATTTCCTGCCGGCTCCATCCCTCCATGTGACTCCAGGGACGCCAACACTGACGTTCCTCTTCCTTCCCCTCCACAAGGCCCTTGTTCACATTTTTGCTTTAGGTTGGGAAGTTTGCTCATCCCCCTCTCTGGAGTTCTTCCATAGAAACCTCAAACCCCATTCATAAGGCACAGCTCGGGTGACATCTACCCAGTGTCTGGTTCTTCCCCAACCAGGTTCCTATTTCTTACAGTGACTTGGGGGCCGAGTGGTCAAGAGATCTTGGGACTCGAGAGATCTTGATATGATCTGAGGCAAGGTCATGAACCCTCCAATGCTGCGATGGCTTTGTCTGTAATTCGGAGGACACTAATGCTACTGAGGCCATCGTGACAATTAAATGGCATGTGATGTGTACAAAGCTCAGCACAGTGTCTGTCCAGCACACAGCTACTAGCAAAAGATGACTTCTAGCACTATCCCTATACCTGACATTCTTACAGTACATACAATGCTTAGTTGCTGTGGTTCATGTACCTTTGTCTCTCAAGAGGCCCTGGGAACTCCTTATTCATGTTGGTATCCCTGCATCCAGAAAGGCATGTAGCACGTAGTAAGTGCTCAAATAAATTTTGTTGCGGGGGGTGGGGGGGTTGGGGGTGGGAAGAGGCATTCTCCTCCACATCTAGGCCCCACCTTTAGCTGCAAATACGTGTGGTCAGACTGATTGAGGACCATACTCCACGCTCTCTGCGCCAATATAATCCAGACTTTGATGACCAGGCTAGCAGCTAAAGAACTGATGGTCTTGAGAAACACTGGAATTTCTGTCATGGGAAGAGCTGTCTGCCACCTTTACGGTCACCCCCACATGCCCCTCCTAATATCTGTGACATCCCTCCAACCCGGTGATTGCTGTCAGCACAGCTACCCAAGTTCCATGGCAGAGGCATGCCTCCCCACAGCTTCAAGATCAAGGTCTCTACTCTCACAGGCCTCTTGAAGTATCCCCTTCTTCCCTCTTACAGCCCTGACACCCAGACCTCTTCACCCATGGCACCATCTCCCTCAAGCCCCGGTTGGCGGGTCCTGTACCAGGGCCCCTGGCTTTCTTCACTTAGCTGTGACTGGCATAGGCAGCCTCCACCTGGCATGAGGCTGTGGCTAACCTCTGAGAGGAGACTCTGGCCTCAAGTTCTGGCGTGTGTGTGTGTGTGTGTGTGTGTGTGTGTGTGTGTGTCACACAAGCGTGCAAACCACTCACCCACCTCTTTGTAACCTGCACTCGAGAGTCTTACAATTAATGCTAACAGAGCAGTACCGTTTCCTGAACTTTGGGGGTGGTAGAACTCAATGTTAAAGAGAATGTGCTAAGTCAGTCATGTGGGAGTTCAAATCTCAGCTCCCTTATGCCAGTCACATGACCTGACTGGATGAGTTACTTAACTTCTCCGTGCCTCTGGTTCCACCCTGGAACACGAATAGAATCATAGTGTTTACCTCAGATAATTGCTGTGAGAGCTAACCAAGATAGGCCATGCCAGGGCTTGAGGAAGAATTCGGAAAGATTTGCCACTGTTGGCCCCTGCTCTGTGTCAAGTCACAAGTTCACCAAGCAAGAGACAATCTCCAGTCACCCATAGAAGTGATGCTCAGGGTGGGTAGCATCTTGCCCATGGTTATGAAGTAAAGAACAAAGATAGCTTTAAACTTAGGTCCAGTTTCACAAGAAGGAAGATGTTAGATCCTTATCTTGCAGGCTACCAGATGAGAGAGAGAGAGAGATTGATTTGTAGTGGAGAATATTCCCACCTACAATCCTTGGACTTGACCCTCAGGCACCTGCTGAGGGAGGTTTAAGATCAAGAATAAAACTGTCATAAAGCAGGTTTAGAGCCCAGGATGGTGGCACTTGTCTAGACTCCCAGCACCCAGGAGGAGACAGAGGCAGGAGAATCACCGAAAGTTCGAGGCCAGCCAGGGCTACATAGTGAGACCTTATCTCATGGAGGGGTGGGGGATGGGTGCAGAGGGAAGCAGGCTTATAAACAACCTAGCCCACCTGCCTGCCTAGCGTGAAGTCTCTGAGTGTTCAAATATGAAGTTGACTTTAGGACCATATGACAGGGCGGTCTGAAAGGCTGGGACGGACTGTTCTGAGACTGGTTTTAAAGGACCACACCTTGTTCATCCATAGGTGCCATTTATATTTTTCTCCTTTTGCCTGGATCCTGGACACCTGACCTCTCCATCCGGTCCACACCAGGGGTGCTGCTCCAGCAGCAGCAGCTTCTCTGGTGTTTCTCCCTCCGCCAACCCAGAACCCATCCTCAAGCCTCATCCCCAATTCCTCCCACATACATCCCAACCAACTGGTGGGACAGGCTCAACTTTCTGTCCCCCCCCCCCAACTCTCCAGAACACTCTCTCCTAACCCTTTAGATCCACCGGATTCCAAGGAACAGGGCTCACAGGAGACTGTTTAGATAAACCAGCAGCTCCTATGAGCTCTCGTCAGAAGCAGCTCAAAATGAAAACTACACTAACAATAATATAATAAGAAGAAAAAGAAAAATCCCTGAAAAGACTGAAGAGCAGCCTAGCTCTGCCCCACCCCCCACATAGGTCCACTTCAGGGAAATCCAAAGGGGGGGAAAAAAAACACCTCTTGATTATTTTGATCATTCCCATCCCCAAGCAACACTCATCCCCTACCTAGTCAACATTTCTGTGACCAAGTCACCCAGCATCCTGCATCCCAGCTAAGTCCCAGATCCCCAGCGCGCCCCTTCCCAAGGACACAGAGGGACGCTCCCACTCTCCCCTCCCCCCTGCCCCAGCCCCCTCCTCCTTCAGCTGCAGCTGTGCTTCTGACCCTTAGGAGCATGCAGATGTGGTTCTAACTTACCCAAAGTGAAAAACAGACTGAGCCCCGTGAGACTGAAGGCAGGGCGAGGTAGCCAGGCATCCCTGTGCATTTTCAGAGACTGTGATGTTAGGCGGGTGGGCTATGGGAGAGGGTGATTGAGGGACCAAGGACCAGAAGGGAGGAATGGTTAGATGCTAAAAAAGAAAATGCACGGATGTACTTCAAAGACATGTACAACATTAAGGAAGCTTTATTTCCATCTCTCTAATATGGCCGACTTGTATGTGGCTGCTAAAAAGAGAGGGGGGTGGTGTGTAAGGGAAAGGGAGAAAAATGGGGAATGGAGTAAATATTGTGGTTGGTGGATTTCAAAAAGCAGGTGGGAGGGCATAAAAAGGATATTTCTGGAAGAAATTAAGTTGCCAGAATTTTTTACCCGCTAAACTCAGAACTAAATCAAATCTTGCCTTTCTACTGCACTTGAAATGATTTTTAGATTTTGAAATTTCTTAGAGAAATGTAAGTGAGGAGGCACATGCCTGTAATCCTAGCGGTAGGGAAGTAGAGCCGGGATTGCCCTGAGTTTGAAGCTATCGGAGGCTTCAAAGCAAGACCCTTTCAAGAAAAAGGAGAAGGGAAGAGAGTAAAAGAAAGGGACTGTTGGAGCCATCTATTTATTCCAAAGGCCTGTAAGGAAGTCCTTCTTACCATTTAAAAACACCACGAGGCCAGTGAGATGATTCAGGGGGTGAAGGCGCGCAGCCACGGCCAAACATGATGACCGAGTGTGGTCCCAAACATGATGACCCGAGCGTGGTCCCAAACATGATGACCCGAGTGTGGTCCCCGGAATGCGCCTGGTGGAAAGAGAGAGCTTCAGGTCGTCCTCTGACCTCAACACACGTGCGGGGCACCTGTGCACTCAGATGCTCTCTGTCTCTGTCTCTCTGGCTCTCTGGCTCTGTCTCTCTGGCTCTGTCTCTCTGTCTCTCTCTGTCTCCGGCTCTCTGACTCTGGCTCTCTGTCTCTCTCTCTCTCTCTCTCTCTCTCTCTCTCTCTCTCTCTCTCTCTCTCTCGATGGTTGGATGGATAGATAGATAGATAGATAGATAGATAGATAGATAGATAGATAGATGCACATACACACACACCCCCCCAAGAGTTGCTTTGTATTATTTGAGCAGGGTTCAAGGAGGCTCTTAGGAAGTATGACTTCGCCGTCACTCTAGCATTTCAGCAGAAAGCAGACCATGTCACAGAAGTCTGACACACAAACACCTGAGAGGTTTTAGGTTTTTTTGGGGTTTTTTTTGTTGTTGTTTTTTTACAAGGGAATAGAACATGAACCTTTGAGGGACCCTGACTCCAACAAATCGATGGAAAGGGACCTTTTTTGAGACAACAAGGGTGGAGTAAATATAAACTGAGCATTGATTATATCAACAGATAATTCTGATGTTGTCAGCTGCCATAAAAAAAAATGTGGTTTTGCCTGGCAGTGGTGGCACACTCCTATAACCCCAGCACTCGGGAGGCCGAAGCAGGTGGATCTCCGAGTTTGAGGCCAGCCTGGTCTACAGAGTGAGTTCCAGGACAGTCAAGGCTACAACAGAGAAACCCTGTCTTGAACCCCTGCGCCCCCCCCCAAAAAAATTGTGGTTTTGTTTTAACAGCCTCACCTGTTAGAGAGGCAGCTACAGGTGAAATGAAATAGAGCTGGAACAGACTCTTAAATAGTCCATAAAAACACAGAGGAGAAAACGGTTCTGGGCATCACCAGAGCGGGCAACGTCACTGATGGTCCCAGATGTTTGGTGATGTCTGAGGTACGGTCTTCTGGCTTTGGTGTATGTTTGAAACTTGTTATTTCAAAGGAGGGAAAACATAGAGGCTTTTCACAAGTAGGAGAGCTTGGGGTAGAGGCGGGCCTAAGCAAAGAAGTGGGCAGAGTCAAGCGATCGCAGGTTCTTACACAGCAATCGCGCGCCTTTATCTGTGCGCAGTCAGGGATCACAATCTGATTGTCCGATTTATATGTGATGGTTCAGGGCCAGGATTCAAACCCAGCTCTTTGTAAGACACTGATCCCCCCTACACACACACCCCAGTATTCCACGTGATTTATCACTGGGTAAGGAGACACAGAGCCCCCCCTGAAGTTGATGCAGTCAAGAAGCAGGCTATGAAGGAGCAAGCTGAGCATTCTGCACAGTGTCTGGCTGAAACTAAAAAATTCACTAACCCGGAGGTGACTGACCATTCGGGGATGGGACTGGAGGAATGAATGTATTTAGAGAGGAACCAGAGTGGGGGGGACGGGGGGGGGGGGGGGCACATGTGGAAGGGGAGAGGGAAGTCCAGCCAGGTCTCTGAAGCTTTCCTAGGGGCACAAGACCCAAAGCCAAACGGAGCTTCAAGGCAGGGCTGTGAGAAGGCAGAGGAGTGACGTCCAGTTGGTGCACAGACCCTGTCCCCAGTGCCTCTGTCACACCAACACAGCCCCAGCACAGAGCCACAGTGCAGGAGTAGGAATTCCAGGGGAGTCTCCTCCAGTGCCCACCCCCTTCACCCTAAGGCCCTGAGACCCCCTTCCATGGTGCACAGATCACAGGTGTGTACCCAGAGGGCTAGACTGACTCCGCTCAGGCCACCCGCTCTGCTCAGGCCCATCCAGTCAAGTCCCGGTCTGCAACACCAACCAGGCTGCCGCAGACACTTTTCAGCCTAGACCGGCTTGCCGGAAATTTTTAGTTTGACGTAGCCGGCCTCCTCCTTTTTTCTTAATGCAGCGTATGGTGCCTTGTGAGGCCCAGAAACTGAAGGCAAGTGCTTTGCTGTTTCACTTGACCTCATGCTAAGTCTGGAAGCTTCTATTTAATAGTCAGCTGAGGCAAGAAATAATCCTACATTCTGCTTCTCCCTAGAATTGAATTTGGCTAAGGGTCACTAAGTATTCAGACTTCAAAGAGTTTTGGTCCGGCTCAGACCTCCAGGATCAAGGACCAGCAGTGGCCAGATCAGGGACCAGGAGATAGGGGCTATGTCAGAGCCTTCCATAGCCAACTGGGACCCCAGTAATCATCTGTTGCAAGGGGACAAGCCTCCCCTCGGAGCCATGGGAGGCCAGGAAGCAGAAACTCAGAGGTGTTCTGCAGACCGATGACTCTAGCAATCAAGACGGGCTTTTTTGGATGTGAAGCCCTGCGGTTTTGGCATTTCTGCCAGGTGCCATTTATCACTGAAGATTTTATTGGACAGCATTCAATTACCTACCCTGCTGGGAGAAGTCAGGTTAGAAATACTCCAAATGAAGGCAATTTCCTTTTTCCTTTAAAATGCGTAGTCCAGGCTACAGGCTCTCACCTGAGAGGCTCATTTCCCCAGGTAGGGTCCTCTGCTGGCCTCTTTGGTGCCACTTGGAAACTAGTTAGGAGAGTAGAGTCCTAGCCCTCATGCTATCTCAAGAAGTCAGGATCTGCACGTTTTACAAGACCCTTCTAGGAGATTCTTAAGTGTATTAAGGTTTTCAACTTGATAGATTCTCAAGCAGCAATGGGAAGCCAGATTTGGGGGTTTGGCAAAAAGAGAATGATATCCAGGAAGAAGTTTTGGATCAATGACTACATCAGTCGATCTGCAGGACACATGGCAGCTTGTGGAGCACAAGGCGGGGATTCATTTTCCTGAATCTCTCCTTTGCCCTATCCCTTCTCACGCCAGTCCACATCAGGTGAGGTTTTTTTGTTTGTTTTGTTTTGTTGTTGTTTTTTTTGTTGTGGTCGTGGTTTGGTTTTGTTTTGTTTGTTGTTGTTGTTTTAACCCTACACATCACTTACATCTCTGCCTTTGGTAGTGTCTTAGGAATGCCCTTCCTCTCCCAAATACTCAGCAAATCCATTGACTCAAAAATTGACTCCAAAGCTGGAGCTGTGGCTTAGTGGCAGAGCCGATGCTTACATGCTCCATTCCCTGAGTTCAATCCACAGTGCATGTGCACATTCATCTACACACACACACACACACACACACACACACACACACACACACACGACACACACACACACACACCTGCTCCAAAGCCATCTACTCATGATCTCATTGTTCATTCTGTGCTCTGATGACTCTGGACACATTCACTAATTCAACACCACAGAAGATAAGGCCCATCCCCCACCCCACCAGTACCAAACCACTTCGGTACCTATACAGAGAATCTGACAACAGAGCTAGCGAGTGAGCAATGAGGGGATGGATGACTTGCATAAGATGGATACACTGGACAAAGGAAAATGGTACATGCCCAGCCGGGGAAGAAGCAGGAAGGTGCAAGATGTCATCATGCAACTCGGCTCAACATTTCTTAAATGGAAAGTTCCAGAAACAAACAAATCATGTCTTCAGACCCCAGTTGACCGTCACTAACTGAAACCACAGGAAACAAAGCGTGGTGTCGTGAGACAGCTGCTGCATTTACTTCACGGCCCTACGTGCTAGTCGCTGGGTGTGAAACTGGAGCCCCAGAAATAAAGGAGATGCACATGCCTTTGAGAGCACCTGTTCTAGACAGGGAGATAAAGGTGCAAAGCCACAGCTGAACATGATGAGTGCAGTCCCGTCTGCTTGGGGCCACAGGAGCAAAAGCGCCCCTAATTTTTTTTTTCCATCTCTGGGCTAACAGGAATATGGCCAGGAAGTATCCACACTGACCTCCCAGCTAGACTGTAGCACTTTTAAGTGTGTGCTGTTTCTCTGAGTACACCCTGGGCCTCTGCTGATCCCTGAGCAGATGAGAATTAGTGGATATCTATGGGTATATTTGGGGAAAGGGTAGAAATTCCACCAGCCTGACTATCCAGCCAGGTTCCCCGTGCAGATTCCTCCATTTTCTCAGCGTTCTCGTCAGCAAGGACTTCACCCACGGGAGTTAGAGGTGCAAGGGTCCCAGGAAAAGGCCTAAAGCAGGTTACCTAAGAGCATCAGAGCTCTGAGAGAAGATAAAGCCTCCCATGAAAGAGAGGACAAGAAAAGGATCTGACCAAGTGTAAAGACATCTTGGAAGATTCGAGAACTAAACTGCCCAGGTGAGACTCAAGCAGAGCTTGGAGGGAATGTGGATTGGGCAGGAGGGACAGCAGCCAGTATCCCAGGCAAGACTGCAAAAGGAGAGGGCTGGGGAGCCAAGGGGCATGGATGAATGCAGTGGGGAGCATGGCTGCTTGTTTGGTTTTTAAAGAGAGTGGCACCATGGTACAGCACCGGTGAGAAGAAAAGACAGGCAGAACCCAGAAGCCACAAACAAGCAGTGCGGAGTTCAGACGGGGGTCTTTCAAAGTCCCAGAACCTTCTGCTCCTATTCTGGAACAGGTACATCACCATTATTCTTGACATTATGAGATGCTGGCTTTGTGGGAAAACACGAAGTTCCCTTAATATATATATTTTTTCTCAAAGAAGAAAGGTACTGTGACTCTGGTTTTACAGAAGTGGTCACAGATGGCCTGACCTCCCTTGAAGAAATTCTGACCACATCTGCAAACTAGCTAGCCAAGTCAGCAGCCCTGAGAACTGACTGCCACGCTCAGGAAGGAGACTACCAGGTTGGGTTAGAATACAGCATGCTTAAAATCTAAGGCTCTTGGGCTCTAAGAAACTGGGATGTCAATGTCAGCATAACATCCCAAACACACACACACACACACACACACACACACACACACACACACACACACACACCTAGCATTTTGGGAAAGATAACTGTTCATATAGATGCATGATCATACTAGCCTACACAAGGTCAGGGTAACCAGAGAAGAACAAAGAACGGAGTGTTGAAGACTTTTTTTTCCTTTTTCTTTTTGGTGATTTTCAAGACAGGGTTTCTCTGCATAGCCTTGGCTGTCCTGAAACTCACTCTATAGACCAGGTTGACCTCAAATTCAGAGATCCACCTGCCTCTGCCTCCCAAGTGCTGCGATTAAAGTCATATGCCACTACTGCCTGGCTAGGGCTGGAGCCTTTAAAGGAGGTTCAGGAATTGCCTCCGATTTCAAGAGTAGCTTCTAGATTTGCTATAGTCTCCATTATTCACGGGCAGCCCCACCCGCTCAACCCTTGGGACTGCTCTCTCTTAGCAAGGGTCTGGATGTTTCTGGAAGCCTTCAAACATGGTAGCATCTAGTGTTCTAAGGGCCAAAACTACTGAAAAATCAAACAGAAAAACTGGTTGTTGAAGGATGAGGAGACCCAGCTCACTTGGTCTCCAGCAGCCTCGTGCCCTCCAGGATCATCTCCTCTCAGCTCCCCAAAGCCCTTGCTTGCTCTTGGTGACTTACATTCTCTTTCTTTGGATAGGAAGAGGAATTAAGGTGTCTGATTAAATGGTTTTGTGCTCACAGAAATAAAAATTAACAAGAGATTGGGACCAGAAGACACTGTCATCTATACCACTCAATTTTTCTATTCAGACTGAATGTTAGGGGCCTGGAGAGATGGTTCAAAAGATAAGAGGACTGGCTGCTCTTCCAAAGGACCTAGGTTCAATTCCCAGCACCCACATGGCCACTCACAACTGTCTGTAACTCCAGGTCTCCTAGGATCCAATGCCCTCTTCTGGCCTCCGTGGGTACTACACATACATGGTACATAGGCAAAACAGGTACACACATAAACATAAAAATAAACAATATCTTTTAAAAGAAAGGGATATTTTTTTTTTTTAAATGATTGAATGGCTAGCATCGCATAAAAAACAAAAGAGTCAGTTGCTGGAGGAGAGAGAATTAAATTGGACAAACAAACTTGACAAGGTTAGAAACCTCAACCCAGGCACAATTGCCTAAGCTGTTCATTTAGTCACTGGTGAAAAATCCTGGGCTGGAGAGATAACGCACTGGGCAAAGGCACTTGTTACTGCTCGGCCTGATAACCCGAGTCTCCTGGTTAAATTTTTACCAACGGGACCCACTGGCATCACCTGGGAAGAGGAAACCTCAACTGAGGGAGTGCTTCCATCAGACTGGCCTGTGGGCA
>CABHPQ010001175.1:0-26644 GCA_902168405.1 Peromyscus aztecus
CAATGTGTGTGAACATGCAATGATCCCTATTTACCCTCCAACTAACAATATATCAATATCTACAACTATAGAGACATAGATACCTGTATCTATGCTGGCCTTTCTACGCTACTTATTTTTTTTTGTTTTGTTTTGTTTTGTTTTTCGAGACAGGGTTTCTCTGTTGGAGTTTTGGTGCCTGTCCTGGATCTCGCTCTGTAGACCAGGCTGGCCTCGAACTCACAGAGATCTGCCTGGCTCTGCCTCCCGAGTGCTGGGATTAAAAGCATGCACAACCACCTCCCAGCCTTACTTATTTACTTTGTACCATGACAGTTTATTGATCTAAATTCCCTTTTTCAATTTTTTTGCTCCAAGATCTAGCTTCATTCATTTCCATTAAATATAAATACCCTGGAGTGGCTGAGGAATATGAAAATAAAGATTCTCTCTCTCTCTCTCTCTCTCTCTCTCTCTCTCTCTCTCTCTCCATCATCATCTATTATCTATCTAATTTATCACCTACCTGTTTATTATGTATCATCTGTGACTTCCCAACAGAGCCATAGGCTGGTGACCAGGTCTTGAGCATAAGAGCCTTTAAAGACATTCAAGGTCTACACTACAGCTCTAGTCCTCCATCCCTCTATCCATCGTCTATTAATCTAAACTTTTATTCAACCCCCACACTTCATCCTACCTGCTACAATCTATCCTTTTCTTTGTCTTTTGCCTGTCTTTGAGTCCAACCTGGAATAGAAACTATGGCTTTCATCCAAGAAAATGTCATTCAAGTTGTTCTCAGCCAAGTGGCATTCTAAATTTGGATCCCACAAGGTTTTGAGAATGTCTTTCAACCTGTGGGTAATTATCTGAACTCCATCCAAACCTTCCTGCTCGAATACTTGGTTATTATTAATTGTAGCTCCTGTTCACTGCTGGTCAGTCACCTGGCTGTTTTCGTTTTGCCTGAGAAATGACTTTGTACAAATTCCCTGGATTGTTTAACACCAGCTGCATGGCGGTTGATGATGGGTGAACTAAGGCGGGCTGGTAGTTTTCCTCCTGGCTTTCTCTGGGTCAGAGCCCCAGGATCCTGGCTTTGTAGAAAACCAAGTGCAGTTCTGAAAACCAGCTTTTGTTAACAGTTGCTTATGTTACAGTTTAGGGCCCAGATGCCTGCTGAGAACACAGAGCCAGAATGCAGAGATGGGCGTGGCTAGAGACTCAGTAAGGACAAAGGGGCTGACTTCATAACCTACCTTTCTCATCCCAGAGATAGCTTGGGTTTGGGGTTTGATTTAGTACACCCCAAACCCATTCAGGTCCCTGTGTTGGAGACTTAATAAAGCTTTTATTTCATTCTTGGCTTAAAGAAAAATAAAGGCAGTATGTTCTTTTCAAAGAGAAAACAACAAAACAGGTTTTTCAAGGGCTGGGCTTTCAGCCTGGAGTTTCCCACACTATGAAAGGCCTTGGCAAGGGCAGCTAATGGCTGTTTAAGGTGAAAAGGTGAAAAAAAAATTTTTTTTTTTTTTAATGCAATGAATCTGTAAGCTACTGTGGTCCAGGACAGTAAATAAATTGATATCATTTGATACTGGGCACTGGATTACAAACTAGCTCTTGTATTCGCTGACCTTGCTTAATGCAGGCTGGTGGAAGTTTTCTGAGCATATATAGGGCAGGCTGGACTAATGTTTATAAGGTCAGACGTTCTATGTGCATTTCTAGCCTGAGATATTTTCCACGTACAGAGGTTTCAGTTCTGATGTAACGTCTTCAGAGCTTATGTATGTGAACTGAGCTGTGGACTTCAACTCATCCGTCATCATTCACTGGATGCCTATTCTCTGCTAGGCAGTTTACGGTGGGGACAAAGGAATGAAGTAAAGTCCTTGCTCACAAAGAGCTTACAGGATAGCAGAAGGAAATCCACACTGATGTCAGAAGCCCTGTTCAGGCCACCATGCCTGGAAGAAAGGGCCAATTTTGTTGAGTATGATGCAGTATATATGTGGAAGAAAACACAAGCCTAAATGGACTTGGCATTTTTGTATAATCCTATGCACCCATTTTAAAGATGAAAGAGCCTCATTCCAGACATGAAGTGACCTGCCCAAGGTCCAATAGCTGTATGGGCAGCGCAGTGAGGCAAGGATAATCATCTTTCAGTTCTCAAGTTTCTTTTTCCCTGTGTCACTATTTTGCATCCTCAGGAAGGGACCTGAACGCTTTCCCTGGGTACTGACTGCTAGAAAGGGTCTCAGGACTAGTTCAAGGCTAACTGGGCCTTCAGCCTATGGTCTCTACATTTCTTATTCTCTTTCATTGACTGCTGGTGTTCTGATAGAACCCGGGTCTTCCTACATGGGTGCTAGGAACAGAACTCAGGTCCTCTAAAAAGAACAGTACATGTTGTAGCCCCCTGAGCCATCTCTTTAGACCACAGAATTTATTCTTTTTTTTTTGAACATATAAACCATTTAATATAGGCTTAGAATCAAAACTATATAAAAAGATGTTCGAAGAAATCTCATTACTTCCAATATCCCCATCCATTCCCACTCTTTTCTGCAGATAATTGTTTCATTTTCTTAATTTAAATTGACTGTGAGATTAGCATATAAGATAATGGGTTTCATTATGACATTTTTATATCCCCCCCCCTTTCTTCAGGGAAAGGAGTCTTACTATGACACTGACTTCCTGTGTAGACCAGGCTGGCATCACATGGAGATTCATCTGCCTTTGCCTGCCAAGTGCTAGAATTGAAGACATGTGCTACCATGCTCAGAAGTCATTGCATTTTGTTCTAATTTGTCCTTCTCCCATACTACCCTTGGCTCGCCTCCTGTCTAGCTTGTCTTTTCTTCTGTTTTCACACCACAGACATTCCATAGCCTCCTCTTTCCTCCTTACCTTAAGATCATTTCTTCCTATCTTATTATCTGCTTTCTAATTTCATAGCCTTCATATACATACACACATATACGTACATATGCACATATATGTATAAATTTAAACCTAGATCCAACATATAAGAAAACGAATGGACTCTGTCCCTTATTTCACCTATGTACTGATTATTTTGGTACTGGGGATTAAGGTATGGTCTCACCATGTATGTACACTAGTCTTAAGGCAATGTGTGCTATAACCTGAACACTTCAATGAGAAACTTGTGTGGGAAACGTGACCTTTGTCCTTTCTCCTGACCATGGTCACGCTTTGCTAAGCTCTCCTGGTTCCTACTTTGTCTTTTACCCTCTCAGACTCCCTCTGAATTGAGGGATGGTCCAGAATGGAGCCCTATAGTGTCTGATTACTTTGTTAACCCTTAGTGCTTAGAGATCCAAATGAGAGTACCATTCCTTGTGTCTGAGATGGTCCTCGTCCTAAAGCCTCTTTGACCTTTCCTCAGATGCAGCGTTCTATCTCCTTGCAAATTCAGAACTGTCTTGTGAAGGAAACTAGATGAGAAAAATGCTAGCTAACAGTTCATTCCTAGAGAACCTTTGATACATTGAGGGTACAGCATGGTGGGGTAGAGAATGGGAGGCATTGCACATTCTGTTTTAACAAGGTATGGCTTCCAAAGAGGCCACACATCCACATTTGGCTATAAACTTAAAAAGTGGCTAAATTCACCAGTAGGAACATTTTGAAAGGCAGTTCAACTTGTGTCAGAGAGCTGGGCTAGGCAGAACCTTTGGAAAACTCATCTAGAAGTTCAGAAAAGTGGATTGATGGAGGTAAGTTTTAAAATTCAGAATCGGATTGCTTAATCGGAGCAGTCCTTTGATAATTCCTCTTTGCCCCAACTGGATGAGGTATCTCAAATTTAATTTTTTTTTCTAAGTATCAGATTGATCAATGAGGCAATAACACAGGAATACTTGTCAGGCTTTGAGCACCATCCCAGCCGAGGTGCCAAAGCCTACAAGAGTAGTTTCCTTAAGGGATGGGGGAGAAGGGTCAGGGTGACCGAGTTAAGAAGGGGCTATGGTTCCTGAGCTGGAAAATGCCACCTGAGAAATGCGCCCTTCCCGAGGGGCTCTTGGAGACAGAATCGTAATCACAGGCCCTTGGAGCAGACTCCCTGGAAAACTACTTATTGCTGCAGCAGCATGGCTTGACTTTAGAGTGCCCATTAGTTCTGCCCCATCCAAACAATGGGGTCATGTCCCCACCAGGGTGCTGGACATTCAACATACCTTGTAGAGACAAAGGCAGTTATTAGTACAAGACTCCCTTTGTGTCCTTTGTGTGGAATCCACATCCTTCAACAGGGTATTTGGAGACCTGCCAGAGCCCCATATGGGTGTATCAAAAATGTCTCATCTTGTTCAACTGTGAATCAGCTAATACTGGCTCTGAGGCTAACAGGGTCTTGTAACAATGCAACATTTTATCAGAATGAAAGCCAAAGAGGGAAGGAGGTCGGGGAGAGACAGACAGAGGAGAGAAGGAGACAGACAGACAGACAGACAGACAGACAGACACACACACACACACAGACAGACAGAGAGACAGAGAGACAGAGAGAGACAGAGACAGAGACAGAGAGAGATAGAGACAGAGAGAGACAGAGAGACAGAAACAGAGACAGAGACAGAGATTTTCTCACAACACAGAATGAAGATCTCCTGGACTATCACTTTCAACATTTTCTTCCTCCACAAATGCAGTATTGCTTGGAGGTTTCTGAGCACACAGCCTAGGGAGAGAGCTCACCTTGTCTCAGGCTCCCTCATCCAGAGGCTGCAGATGAGGGTGGTACAGTACTAACACTTATCATCCTGGGGTTGGAGAGATGATCAATGGTTAAGAGCACTTGCTGTCTCTGAGGGATATTGTCTAGGCCAATGGAAAGCATATTTTAATAAAAAGAGTGCATTTATAGAATGTGCTATCTAATAAGTAGAGTGACAGCTCCGTTTTGCAACATCCTTTCGTGGGGGGTTTAATGGAAGACTGGCTTTATCTTATCTGCTCCTGAAATACAGTGTTTGTGTTGAAGCACATTTGATGAAAGCCTCATACAGATTCGTGGTTGGAAAAAGAAGGATTTTAACAGCCTTTTTAGAGAAAGGTCACTCTACCTTTTAGAGAAAGGTTACATCACCAAAGCCCTACAATAGAGTTCTGAATGATTAGCACAATAGGGAATATTGAACAACATCAGTGAATTTTTGTACACCACAAAATTGAAATTTACACCATCAATTGTGCACTTAAAATAAAACTCAATTCATGCAAGATTTTGTAATCTTCCTCCAGTGATTAATTGAGTCATGACCACCTTTCAATGATTGGTTGGTTTTATTAAAAAAAACCACATAAGAAAAGACATTCATAACAAATATTGGTGGTCATTTCTCTCTAAGTAGCAGGTCTACTTCTTTGGATTTTAAGAAAATGCTTTTTAAATACACAGATCTAAAAACCTATAGTGTTCTGGTGGGTTTTTCTTTTTTAATAAAGTAAAAATGTTACAGTTTTATGTGACTCTACGCTCATACCTGAAGCACACAAAGGCTTCTGGAGTTGACTGTGAGCCTCTGGCTGCACAGGCAGATGTGCTACAAAGTCCCCATTTTGCAAAACCTGATCCTGAAGGGCTGTGAACCTCAGAGGTCAACACTTAAGAACTTTGCCACTTTCTCCTGCTTTATCAACAATCTTCCCCAGATAAAAGAGGCATCTCTCATCCCTGAAAGCCTCTAGTATTGAATGTGACCCACTAAGAGAGTTCAGTGTCGCGTCTTTGATGCCTGCTAAGTAAATAGCAATCTCAGTCGTCAGTGTGAATGGGAACATAGTTGGTCTAGGATAAAACATAAGATGTTTAAAAGTTGTTCGACCCTTCGAACAGTTTAGCACAACCTCTGTTTGCTGCCAAACATTTATATAAATCATCTCCTTTGATCCTTAACTGGTGGAAGCTAGACCATGCGGACGGTTCAATCGATTGTAAACAATAGTGAGGTTCTGCAGAGGTGATGCTAACTCAGTTTTCACGTTTGCAGATCAATCACTACTTTTCGGAAGGAGCAGGGTCATGTAACACAGACAGAGATGAGTGTCAACTGGAAAGTCTCAGTAATTTCTTCTCTAGCTCATCATTGGATCTTGGAATGATACCACAGCCTCACTGATACCTTGGCACTACCCCAAGTGTCTCACTATGTAAGACACTATCCCATAGTGTCCTACTGTACAAGATACTCTTTTACATTTAAGGGAGGAGAAAATGGGGACAGAATTCTGTATTGTTGGACTTAGCTTCTCTAAGTAGGAGAACAAAATAGAATTTAAAGACAAAATTCCTACTCAGAAACTAGGGTGTATTTAGCTTCAGAGTATCTAGTGTGTCCTTGAAAGTCAACACTCCACTATAAAAGACTGCTTGCCTGAATCAAGTCCACTGAAAGCTAGGAACATGTGCTAACTATGGGTTAGTGTGAAGCTGTTTCATGCTAAAAGGGGAAGAAGACCAGAAAAAGCATTTGAAATGCTTCCTCTCCAACTCCTGAAATGGCACATGTCTAGTTCCTGTCTTTTTCAAACTCTTTCTTAAATAATAGGCACATACATTTCTCAATCACTGTTCTCTTATTCAATCTCTGATACTTGTTTCCTGCTTGCCCATTTCATCACTTGAGGACTCAGCTCTAGACAAGACATTTATTCTACCCCTCCAAAGCTCAGAGGGCACTGGCGAAGAAGGCTGGAAAGAATGGAGGAGCCGCATGATGGAGAGAGAGGCTGGCTAGTACTGTCTAAGCAGGCCACAGTCATGACACGGAGCACAGCAGCGCCGAGTCCTCAGAAGTCAGGCATCCTAACAATTAGGTAAGGAGAGGAGGGGGCTCATGAGACCAGCTACACACTGAGATATGCTGGCAACCAACAGATTCTTGGAGCCGGGGAGGCAAGGTGCCTAGTTCTTTACCCACAAAGTCCATCAGGGTCACATGGTCCTAAATAAACTCCATGGGATACTACCAAAGCTAAATTTGCAAGTAGGGGAAAGAAATTTGTAGGGAGGAGGAGAGGGCATTGATAAGGGTAGAAAAGCTATAGGCGAGGATAGGTAAGGTAGAAAAGACCAAAAGACGTTAGTTTACATGAGTCAAATTTTAAAAGAACAGAATTTACTAAGATAACAAAACAAAAAAAATGCAATAAACAAATGCTAAACCCTGTAGCAGCCCAGCCTGTTAGAAAAGCCCCACCAGTGGTGGTTTCTGTGGTAGCCAGCATGGCAGCCGTCGCCACAGGTGGCTAGTGGGTTTTGGAAAGGCAGCTGGCACAGCTGATGAGTTGAGTAGTTCTCCTGCAACTTAAGTAGTGGCGTGGCTTGTGTATGCTACGTTTGTTAGCACATCTCTAGCACTCTTTAGCTCAGATCAGTCTTTCCAGCTGTTTCTCTCATCCGTTCTCCAGAAACCCTTGTGTTGTAAGGATGCATCTTCCCTCTAGAGCAGTCATTCATGGTGTTTTCTGAGTGTGATGAAATGTTCTTTGTCCTCTACGTTGTCGTTTCGTGGCCGCGCCAATTTTCTCTAGCCTCCAGCAGCAAGTGACCCCGTACTACACAGAGCCTTGTTTGTGTTAGGACACAGCTCCTGCCATGTTGTCTTTATGTAGCTGACACATTGGTCTCTTCCTTCCATTAACCAATACAGACGCCATTGCCTTTACAGCAGTCTAAATTTAAGTTAATTAAACTTAAATGAAATGAAAAATCCATCAATTTCAAGTGTCAGTCCTGGAATTTGAGGACCATGTGTGGCTAGTGGCTACCAGATTGGATAGTACAGGTGTAGCATATTTCCACCATTGTAGAGCTTAGTTGTATATTAATTGTACAATATGATAACAAAGAATGATAATTATCAGACGGGCATTGGTGGCGCACGCCTTTAATCCCAGCACTCGGGAGGCAGAGCCAGGCAGATCTCTGTGAGTTCGAGGCCTAGTTTTCTGGGCTACAGAGTGAGTTCCAGGAAAGGTGCAAAGCTACACAGAGAAACCCTGTCTCGAAAAACAAAAACAAACAAACAAACAAACAAACAAAAAAGATAATTATCATGCCACTTAGATGGTCAATGCTTAGGGGTAACTAGAGCCTTATTCTGCCAGGCCACACTAGGCCGAAAGGTCAGAGCTCTTGGGCACAATTTCATGCTAGCAGGTAAATGGTAGAATGAAAACCCAGCTGGTGAATTACAAAAATAGAAAGTTGAAAAACAGGACCCATCAGAGGCCCTTGTGTGGTAAGAATATCCAGAGGTTAGATACTGGATGAATCAGAAAATCAGCCTTAAAAGCAAAGAAAACTTGCTAGATAAAATATGGACACAAAGTTTGTAAATAAACAGATTTCCCTGGTCAGGTATTCCCTGCACCCATGCTAAATTACGGGAGAGTTTAGATTGGTACCACTTCTACTAGAGAGGAGTCAATGTTCACTAATTTTATGAAATAAAACAGGACAAGATGAAGTAAAAATTACGTATTTGAAATATAACATGTGTCTAAGTCATAAGTAACTGTCTTGGTTAGCTCTAATTGTCAAACAACACAGCTTACAGTCATCTGGGAAGAGAATTTCGTTTGAAGAACTGCCTAGGCCAGATTGGCCTGTGAGCATGTCTGTATGGGATTTTCTTGATTGATAATTGATACGGGAAGGATCCATTCACTGTGGGTGGCACCATCCCCTAGGCAGGTGATCCTGAACTCTATGTATAAGAAAGCTAGCTGAATGGGGGCCTGTCTGTTTGCCCGAGGGCAAGCGGCATCATTTCGTGGTTCCTGCTGTGTTGCTTTGGCTGTGACATGAATGAATTCCTCAGTCAGAGGCAATTCCATGTAGAATAGCAAGAAAGGATCCGTGCATTTATTTTCTCTCTGCTCCTGACTGTGGGTGTGATGCCTTAGGTTCATGCCCTGACTTCCCCTCAATGTTCCAGGCCTGTAACCCTGGAATTGCAAGTCAAATAAACAAACCTTCTATCCCTGAGAGTGCTTTATGTCAGGATATTTTATAACACCAGAGCGGAACTGGGGCAGTCATATAGACGTTCAGGAGAAACAGACAGGGCGGTGGTGGATGGTTTTACCTGTCAGCGTGTTCATGGTTGAGACAGGGAAACACATAGACAAATAGATATACCATAGGATAATGCTGATGCTGTGGATAAGAAACGAGGCTCATTAGGAAGAGTGATTCCTTCTGCTCTCTTGTACTAGCCACGTTCTTCCCAATATGAAAGCAGACTTTGCCGAGTGGGGCACAAACAAAATGACGACATTTGTCCAGTAGAGGAATGGATGACTCTTCTATTACAGGCCATTATGACGTCTCTAAATTCCCATCTCTAGACAAATCCCATCTGTGGGTAGTTGGGCAATATTCCTCACTGGACAATAACTCAACCAATGTTGGTGGAGCATCTGGATACTTGCTTCCTCTCAGCTGCTTTGGAACTGAATATACACATCTGTTCCTCAAATAACTTAGAAAATCCTTTATTAGTTATTAGTTATTTTTATTTTTGCACATGTGTATGTGTGATATGCATGCATGTGTGTGGGGGTGTGCATGCACTTGTGTATGGATGGTATGTGGAGGCCTGAAGTTTATGTCTTCCTTGATCACTCTCCATATTAATAATTGAGGCAGGGGCCTTTTGCTGAACCCAGAGCCCACCAATTCCAGCTAGTCTAGCTAGCCAGCTTGCCCTGGGTGATGGGGGGATGTCCCTGTCCTCTCAAATGCTGAAATTATAGGCAGCTACTATGCTTTTACTTTTATGTGGGTTCTTGGAATCTGAATTCTACTCTCCATGCTTTCATAGCATGCACCTTATCCACTGAGCCATCTCCTTGGTCCTATTTATTTTTATGTGTGGTATATGTGTGCATGCATGAACATGTGTGAGCATGTGTATATGCATTTGGAGGTCAGAGGTCAATATCATGTATCTTCCTCTACTGCTTGCTCTCCACCATATGTTTTGAGACATGGTCTTTTACTGAATTTGGATCTCACTGACTGGTTAGTCCAGTTCTGGGTATCTATCTGTCTCCATCCCCCTCTATGCCCCCGCCCCCAATGCTAGAAACACAGATACATGCTTTTTATCTGGGTATGTTGGGGATCCATTCTCAGATGTTCATGCTAACGCAGCAAGTATCACCACCAAGCCATTCTCCTATCTTCTAGAATTTTGAAAAGAAAACAAGAAAAAAAATACACTTAAAATTATCACCTCACCCAATATGGCGTGTTAAATATGACATGAGTGTTGTAGACATTAAGTGCTGGGCCAGTGCTTCGGAAGAAGGAATGTTTCCCAGCTGTTGGGATCCAGCTATTGGGGTTAATCAGCATGAAGATACCTCAGGAGGCAGACATCAGGTCTAGTTTAGGAGGCCCTTACTCTGAAGTCATTCCAGGAACCTGACTCTGGTGAGAATCCCCTGCTTCCGCTTTCTTTCTAAGCAGACAGTTGGCAACTGGACCCCACTGTGATCCAGAGGCCAGGAGCTTGACTCACTACCACACACTGTGTTCCTTTCCCCTCTCTGACTGTGAATTGGATCTTTTGGGAAGCTGTAGAGATTCTCTAAGATTACAAAAGAACCATTATTTAGCTTTTGTATATGGCCGAAGATTCTCTTATCAGTTATGTGCTTGGGAAAACATTAGATTCTCATAATGTCTTGGTAATTTGTGGACATTCAGAGAAAGATCTGAGTTAGGAGGAGACCTCTCTTGGCCTTCATAATAATAACCTGGTAGATCTAGAGACAAACCCATAAAATTCGTATGTGCCTAGAAGACTGTTGCCCCACAGTGCCTTACACTCAAGCTAGTTGACACTGAGCCTTGAGAAACTCATCATAGTTATCAATACCCACATGTCTACCAGTTTGTACACAACTCTGGCATCTTGTCAGGTGGCCCTGGACTTTCCCTGTCTCCCCAGCTCTCTAGAGTATGTAAAACACACACTCCTACTATTTGGCCAGAATGGGTGAGCAAGACCTGGAATTTTGAAGCATGTATTTTTCTCATATATTAATCAACCCTGGCTCTGAAACTTTTCCTGGTTTCTAAGCCCTTGTCTCTGTTCTAGGACAGCTTGGAGCAGAAAGGGGGCTGACATTACCTTGTGCATTTAATGAGTTCTTCAGAATCTGTTTTACTATTTGAGCTTCTGGCACCAGGTTTCTGTAAGCACAGAGGAGAGAGCCCTGAAACACTCTGTAATTCATTATACCTGTAATTCTTTATGGTTTTAAGGTAACATCATAAAAGGGTTTATTGGGAACGGCTGAATTCATATTAAATGTACAGTTAACTTAGCAAAGAGAGCTATACATATAGCCACAAACAATATAATATGGTTCTGCTATCTCATGCAAGAGCATAAAGAAACCTGGAGTGTGATAAAGAAAATGGGTGTGCCCTGGTCTTTCATGCTTCCTCTTCATTCTTTCTTAGGTTCTATTGAATCCTGTTTTGTAGAGTCTACAATAGATATTCTGGGTCTTATTCAAGTCTACCCGAGGATGTATGCTTTAATTAAGATTTAAAAATTATTTTAAATTATGTGTATGGGGGGGGCGGGGGCCCATGTGGGTGAGCGCAGTGTTTACAGAGGCCAGAAGTGGGTGCTGAATTTTCTGAAGCTGGAGCTATAATCCACCCAGGAAGGTGCTGGGAACCAAACTCGAGTCCTCTGGAAGAGCAGTATGTGTTCTTAGCCACTGAGCCATCACTCTATCCCCATTGACTGAGGTTCTTATTTAAAGTGCCTCTTGATAAGCGGTTTTTTAAATTTCACACTTAAAGTGCAGAGGTAATTAAAATGACAGCTTTGAAATCAGGCCACCCGGGTTTGAATTTGGATCTGTGTTGTACAAACTCCATGACCTTGGACATGGGATTCTCTGCATGTCTTCATCTCAGAAGTAGATATAAGAATAGAGTTACACCTATGGGGTAACAGGGAGGAGTCGCCAAGACAACCCTGTGCTTGCTCTCTGCAGGATGTCAGTGTGAGCTAGCTGTTACTGGCAGCCACGCTAGTGCTCAGCGCTTCCCTCTGCAGGTGCAATACTGGGCCCAGGGCCATCCGGTTCTTCCCCAGTCTTATCAAATATCTGCCACAGTGCCAGCGACTCAGGAGAGACGTTTCTTTCATTCACTCTGCATTCTGTGACATCTCAGGGGGAGAGCGTTCTTGTTCTTCCTTTTGGTTGAAAGAAGGTATTCTGTGGATGAGTAAGAGGTGAAGAGTCCTTTGTTTTGAACCTCATCCCCCCACCCCCACCCTCCATGCACTTTGCAGCATGGCTTTCTTTACCAAGTTGCACCATCACTTGCCTGGTGGGGCCCGAGGGATTTAGTTTCTCTGTTGCTTCACATTGCACGTTGCAGGTATTATGCAGGCTGCATTTGTACTGCCACGATGATGATGATGACGACGACTCATTTGCAACATTAAACAGTTGCTGCAGGGCTGTTTCCTCCAGACTGAAGCATTCCCTTCTGTAGGGCGGATGCTCATATGGCTCAGGAAGTCAACAAAATGTACAAGATTCAGGGAGCCAGGGAAGTTACAAGCGTTACCCCCACAGATCCCTAATGTTTTAAGAGCAAGCAGTGGACAGGGAGGGACCCTGGGGGAGTTGACAGTGGGTTGTGCAGGGAGTACCCCCTGAAGGGACACAGCCTTCCTGAGACACAGCCCATGCTGAGCTTCTCAGTGAGGCAGCTGCCCATGTGTCCCCCATGCTCCTGGAAGTGACTGTGACAGTCCATTGCTTCAGGATCAGATTTGGGTGGAGTTTTTGCACTCTGGTCTGTTACTGGTGTCCTGTCTGGGGTGAGTAGACCATTGGTTCACCTTTTCCTTGGAGCAGTCACCCTGCATTTCTCCACCAAACTAGCATACTTGGCAAAATCATCTACTGTCTCCAGGCAAAATAATGAAGAGGATGGCACTTGGGAACAGGTTTTCTCAGTTTTTATTTCTAAGTCCCCTTGACCCCCACGCCCCAACATGCACAGAATGCTAGGGTTGAGTGCCATTAGAATTACGCAGAGTTCTGGGTTCATCAAAATCCCCAGGCTGTGTCATATTCGGATCAAGGAGGTTTATCCAGCAGTCTACATGCTTCCCCCCCAAACCCCCAAGAAGGTTTTGCACAAGGAACAAAAGGAAATGGCAATACTAAAGTGAACCAAGGAAACAAAGACACAGTGCATGTGACTGCTTCCTCTATGCACACAAATGCCATGCTTGTCCAGTCCCCAAATGTAGGAAGTCTAGTAATGTAGGAGAAGGATTTTGACTATGGTTCAGGTGGTAAACCATGGACTCACAGAGATAAAAGGACTTTTCCCAGATCACCCAAATGGAAAGTGGTAGTCAGGTAGTGTGTGTGTGTGTGTGTGTGTGTGTGTGTGTGTGTGTGTGTGTACATGCACGTGTTTATGTACACCTGGAGGCCAGAGAAGAATGTTGACTGTCACCCTCTATCATTCTCCACCTTATTTCCTTGAGTCAGGGTCTGTAACAGAACCTGGAACTTGTCGTATTTTACCTAGGCTGACAACCATCAAGTCACAATAATCTTGCTGTTTCCCATTTCCACCCCTGGTAACACTAGGGTTATGGGGAGACTGGGGATCCAAGCTCAGGACCTCACATCTCCCTAGCCCAGAGATAGGAGTACCTTGGACACATTCACAGTGTGCCTGTTGGGTGAGTGACTGGGTAGCCTGCCTTCTCTGTCTGCCTGGTCTACCCCTGAACTGACCAGGATTAAAAGTTCTTGAGAAAAATTGTTCCTGGCTGGAGCATGTACTGACTTTCTTCTTGTCATTATTTCCTGAACAATAGTGTGCTGGCTATTTCTGTGGTCTTTTTATTGTATGAGGTGTTATACATTCTCTGGAGATGACTGGAGCACATGGGAAGATATGCAGAAGTTTTATGCAAATATTATTCGGCATATATAAATGACTTGAACATCCTTGGGTTTGGGAACCCACACAGAGTCCTCTGCAGACCCCTGGACCACTGTTCTCACACTGTGTCTGAGGCTTCAGGGAGATATAGCCACAGGTACTTTGTTCATGAGAAGTCTGATTTTCCTCGGTCAGCGGTGCGAGTTGAGATCAGAAAGGGTTAACAGATGGTCTGTGGTTCCTTCAGCAAGGCTGCTTGCTGACTTCCTTACAGTGAAATAATAAAGCTCCAAATTGGAGTGAGTTTGCTACTGTGACACTAATACCACCCCAGGCTATTAGAGGATTAGATGAGCACAAAGCTTTATGAGGCATCACTGTGGCACTGGAGGGTGATTCAGCATGTCTGGGGCTGAGAGGGTGGCTGTTAATTGGAACTGGAGGGAAGGAGCCTGGTTTGGCAGATCTGGTTTAAATGGGAGGATTGTCTGGCAGGGACTTTTGTTCTCTCAGAGAGTCCTGCTCAGCTCACTCTGCCTGAAATGCTTTGCCTGGCCGTTCCCTCCCCCAGCTTAAAATTTCAGGCCAGCAGGAGTAAGACAGCTGACTGCAACCTTTGCCCGCCTCTCCCCCTTCTCCTCCCCCTGCCCAGGAAATTTCTGCAACCATGCTATACTGCTAGTGATTTCTTTCTGTAGCCAGTGTTGTCCCGGGCTCTTCTCTTTCTCAACATGAGCAGTGACAGAACCCATCTTCATGTTCCAGAGCAATTAAGTGCAGCCAAGTGTCTCTGAGGTACCCAGTGAGAGGGAGGGAGAAAGAACGTGGTAGCTGGAGACTTGGGTCCAAGGGGCTGCCCATAGCCTGTATTTGTCCTTTGTAAAATAAGAACTGTAAAAGGAATATTTTAAGAGGACTCTGGGAAAATAAGTCAAAAACCCAACTCAACATTAATTTAAAAATCTTATTATTACTAATGGTTTGTGCATGTGTGTATGTGAGTGAGTGCGTGTGTGCGTGCGTGCCTGCGTGTGTGTGTGTGTGTGTGTGTGTGTGTGTGTGTGTGTGTATGTAAAAGAGAGGAGAGAGAGAGAGAGAGAGAGAGAGAGAGAGAGAGGTGTGAGTGTGGGTGTATGTGATTCATGGAGCATGTGTGGAG
The DNA here is from genome assembly GCA_902168405.1 of Peromyscus aztecus. Lineage (NCBI taxonomy): Eukaryota > Metazoa > Chordata > Mammalia > Rodentia > Cricetidae > Peromyscus > Peromyscus aztecus. The sequence continues at coordinate 15,138 of CABHPQ010001175.1, forward strand.
GTCAGAGGACAACTTTGTGGAGTTGTTTCTCTCTTTTCACCTTTATGTGGATTTCAGTGTTGCACTCAGACTTGAGCTGCAAGCTCCTTTACCTGCTGAACCATCTCCCTGGCCCTCCCCTCAACATTTATGTAACTGAGGTGTCACAACCTCCATGAAGCTTTTCAGCAAAAAAGAAAAGAAGAAAGCCCAACCCTTTTTTATCATTCCCATCAGGTCCTCAGAGACTCTTCCTCCATCAAGGTTGTCAGCAGGAAATCTCTGTGTGACCACTTCCTACATGCCAGGTAGAGTAGATGAGGAGCAGACAGCACAGCAGTGTGACCTCGGGGACTTTAATGTGATCTCAGGGAAAGTAACTCTGTTGCTTTGAGAGTTGATATCTCCAGGTTTAAAAGTCATACCTGATATACAGGGTTACCATGGAGACCAGGGTGATAATGCCTGAATGATGCTTTCCACAGAGTCTCGCTCACTGCACGGAGCCTGAACACATGGCTTTCTGTCTTCCACCCTTTACTTTCAACAACTTTAAATTACGTGTGTGTGTGTGTGTGTGTGTGTGTGTGTGTGTGTGTGTGTGTGTGCGCTCACCTGCAGGTACCGTGGCACATGGAGGGCAGAGGACAACCTTCTGGAGTCAGTCCTCTCCTCCCACCATGTGGGTCCTGTGGACAAACTCAGGTCGCTAGGCTTGGCAGCAAGCATCTTTACCCGCTCAGCCATCTTGTTGTTCCCCCATCTCTTCCTTTTTTATTCTCCAGCTCCCATTCCTCTTTACAGGATCCCGAGAAGGGCTTGCAAAACAGTCTTTGAAAATGGCAGAAACTGGTCAGATTTCCTCTCACTGAAAACTCACATTAGCAGAATGAGAGACCCCAGTTCCGTGAATCACCTGGCCCTCCAGCCTCCGCTCTTGCCAGAATTTTAGAAGTTCCTCTGATATTAAGAGATTTCACACCAGGTGCTTTCAGGGAGAATGTTTCCTTTTAAAAGAAGATTTCTTCTCTTTCCAACTGTGCTAATCCAATCCTCTCATTTCCTTTGTTCCCATTTCTAGAATTCCTACTCTGTCTTTTTAACCTCTTGGATTGATTGTATTGATTGTCTTAGCTCCTCACCTCGAGTTTATTTATTCTTCCTGTTTTATTGACATGAGACTTAGCTTTCTATTCTAATTCTTTCAGCTTAAATAATTCTGCTGGAATATTTTTTAAATTTTCAAGGCCTCTTTCTGACTCTTCTTTCTTAATCAATATTCCATTCTTATTGTATAGATCTAAATCAAGCCCCAAGCATTATCATATCTGTTATATTAAACATGCTTAGTTTTTCTTCCTGGTGATACCATCTCTTAGGTTATAGGATTTCTTCAAAGCTGAGGTATTACAAAGGCTGATTGGAGGCTGTGTGTGGCTGGCTGGACCTTAGTGTATGCCGAATGCTCAAGTAATCGGATCATGTGTTAGGAACCAAATATCAACATCTATAGCTCTTCTTTTTAATATTTCCTTAGGCCTATCTTATTTCTTAGAGAGGAACTCTTTGGTTTTCAGACTTGGGTGGAAGAGTTAGCTAGCTGAGGTAGAGCACCCCTGTCTTCCAGACTATTCCTTACTCCTGCTTATGCCCACTGGTCCTGTTTCCAGAGCATCTTTGTTAAATCTGTCTAGGGAATGACTCTGATGCTGTCTGCCAAGTTTGGAGAGGGCAACATTTCATCGGTGTTGGCTGAGGAATATAGTCTTTGGGCTTGTCTGCTTCTTGCACAGAACCTCACAAATTCTTCCCTTTCCCCTACCCTACTTTTCCTTTTCCTTCAGAATTTCCTGCTGTTGTAGTCTGGTGAGGGTTTCTGAGCATCCTTCTCTCTGATGTCAGGAAACTTCCCTCCCATGTAGCCCTCTTGTAATTGGAGGAGATGTGGTGGGAAGTGTACTGAGTACTTGTCCTGTGACAGAGGAGACAAAGGTAGGACCTTATCCAATTCTACGCTGCTCCCTGGTTCTTCTTGCTGTTTGCTGAAGACCCACATGACTAGTCCTTCACAATCATCACAGTTTATCCTTCCATGATGTTTTCTGGTCTGTCTGTGATCCTAAGCCTTGAGTTTGCCTGGGACATCCCATGTCACCTACTGGGACTATCTTTTTAGGTGCTTACCTCTTTTTCCTCCACATATTTAGAGATGGTGGTGATGGGGCACTGCATTTGTTCAGACGTTCCTGCCCTAAGCAAATCATCATGCACACACACCAAACACACACACACACACACACACACACACACACACACACACACACACACCTCTTAAACCAATATGTGTCTGAATGTGAATGAAATATTGCAGGTGAGGCTATTAATGTCACATGTGTATGGTTCTCTATGCTTCATAAAAAACTTCTTTGGATGTTGTGGGAGAATACTGTGTTGAGCTTTTTAACACCTGTAAATACAGGGGCTCAGAGAGGCAGAGGGCTGGGCTTTCCAGATTCTTCTTCTCACAAACTTTATCTGTTGCCCTTATAGCAAGCAGGTGGCTGGCAGGGCAGAAGATGTCTGGGCCCTTGTGGCAAGTGGAGTGGGTCATCTGAGCTCCAATGGGACCAGGCTGGCAGCACCCAGGTGTCGCATCTCCTCGCTCACTTAGCTCCTACGTCCTCTCAGAAGAATGTGAGATTGTTCAGTCATAAAAATACACACATAGTCATAAAACATGTCTTTGTGGTGCAAAAAGGTTCCCAGGCCTAGGAATGTGTGCGTGTATATGTAAGACAGGCTGGGACAGGTGTCTTTTTTCTCCCCCAACCCCCAGCCAGGCCTGCCAGCCAGGTGTGATCTCCTGCTACCTAACAATATGATGGGAGTAGTGAATGGCCAGTGGCATCCGATACTCTCCGTATCAGGCCTAGAAGCATTTCCCAGAAGGCTTTGCATTCCCCGGGTCAAAAGCTCATTTCCTCCCCTCCCCTCCAAAACCATGTGCATTTCAGCAGAAATTTAATCCCTGGGGCTCCAACTCTTCCACACTTGCATCACTTCAAATAGCATTTCTGGGGAGTCCTGATCCCTCGGAAGCACCTGGAGATGGTACCCATTTGGTAGCCTTCTCCTTTCTCGACCTGAAACAAAAACAAAGACAAAACAAAAAAAAAACAACAATGACGAGAGAGAGAGAGAGAGAGAGAGAGAGAGAGAGAGAGAGAGAGAGAGAGAGAGAGAGAGAGAGAGAAGAGAAGAGAAGAGGAGAGGAGAGACACAGGAAGTCATAGTTTGTTTTCCAATGATCTTGGCCGAGTTTTGCCTTCCAATGAGGCCCTGATGAAATCTCCTCTCACAGAGTCTTTTGCTGTGGTCCTATCACTTTGTATGAGAAGCAGCTGGCAGTCTGAAGCTATGGCTGTGACACTGAGTTCACCAGGCCAGGCTCCTTCTCAGAGCAGAGGAATCTTTGGAAGGGCCCAGGAAGTTATCTTCCAATTTTCCACTGGCCTGCCTTAGCTGAGGAAACTTAGGGACAGATATGAAGTGTCTCTCTTTACACATTACACGTGATAATTAATAGAGAACCCCTATCACACTTTCCAAGAATGGATATTGCCAGCCATCGTCCTGAATCTGCATCAGTAACTCACTGGTACTCTCTTTTCCTGGCGGGAGGAGCGAGGCTTCCGAGGATGAGGCAACCTGTTATTGGACCTCCAACAGTTTTGGGAGCAGGTGGACAATTTGAGTTCAGCTGTCTAGTGTCCTTTATCATGGCCCTAGCCAGGCTGCTGCACTGCTTCTGGGGGGCTTGTGTGAGGGGATCTGGGCTCAGGTTTCAGGGCTCCCGACACCTATTTCTTTTTTGGCCTTGGAACTTACTTTACATGGTTGTTAACAAGTGTGTGGGCCTACTGTCTACAACATTGAGTCTATTTTTGCGTAATTTTGGTGCTTTGGGAACTAACACTGGGTGAGGTTATTGATTTAGTTTTCAGTGCACCCATTTCTGTCATTCACTAGGTTTTTGTTCTGCTGTAATCTCTCCTCATATTCTTTTATTATTTTTCAGGAATTGAACTTTTTTTTTTTTTACATCTCAAATGTAGTTTATTGTTATTAGTGTGTACGTGTGTGTGTGTGCCATAACTCCCTTGTAGTCAGAGGGACAGGACTTACAGGAGTTGGTTCTCTCTTTCTACCATGTGAGTCCTGGGGATTGAACTCGGGTCCTCAGGCTTGGAGGCAAGCACCTTTTCTTTCTGAGCCATCTCTCTGGCCATCTTCTTTTTTGAAGCAGTTTTGGAGAAAGGATCGAAAATTGGTTAAGTTCTAATTCACTTGTTGGGGAAACTGTTTTACCTCTCACTGTGAGATGGAGAAAGATTAGTAAAGAAGGGAAAAGCAAGGAAGTGACACCAAGTGGCATGCTGGGGGTGGCTGGATTCTATCACACAACATTGCTTAAAAGTCTTTTGATCATTCTGCGGCCACTTCTTATAGACAAGGAATGTGAAGTTTGGAGAGGTTTAACAAATTGCACCATGTCGTCCTGGGATGGCATTTGTTTCCTAGACTTTTCCCATTGCCCCAAGAACTAGATGGGGAAGCTTTGGGGGTGATGAGGGTGGGGAAGTGGGGGCTATTCTGCATCCTTGAATCAGTTGTGGGACACTGACCTCTGCTGGAACCTCTAACATGTGAACACTGAAAGGAAGGATCATCTTGGTCTCTTCTCACATTTTCACGAGAAATTAATCGAACATATATTTGTCAAGGACCTGCTGCATGTGAAACAGTGGACGAAATGAAGAAGAAAAGATAGAAGTCATTGCTTGGCCAGTGTAGGCCACAAGCATGCTATGCAGAGGAGGTCTCTGTGACCAGGGAGACATTTGCAATGAACAAGAACACCTGGGGATGGGAGAACTCAGGTCTAGCCAAGGAGCAGCTTGTCCTTAGGTATATCACACCCACCCATGGTTTGTGTTTCATTTTTTATAATATCTCTGTTCATTCTATATCATTACTTTTGTCTCATTTTGAATTGTCCAATTTTGAATTCGATGTTGATTCTTTGATCAGCCCCACTCATGGAAATAGCTTCCAGACCTAGAGAAGTAGGCTAGTGACTGTTTTATTTACTTATCAATCATCGTTCCTTTTGGGGGCCTTGTCCCCTGTCTCTGGTTACCTTTTTCACTTAACTGGCTAGGAGTCAGATGAAGGCAGATTGCCTTTAGATGTCAGACAAGAGGCCTTTCTTTTACAGGTTTACTATCTTCACAAAGGGTTTTGCAGCCACTGAGGTGGGTTTTTTTTTTTTCCAACAAAACAGAGGGTCAAGTGAAGAGGTCAGTGTCCTTGCTAGTGTCATGAGAAGATGGCTTATACCTTCCCTGCACTTGGGAAGGGAGAGTGTTTTCACGATCGGTTTACCTTTCAATTCTTTATTGGAATTATACAACACACAGCTTGAACGACTTCATAGTGCACTGGAAGGCTCATGTGCAAAACCACTCCCCATAGAAAAGAAGCAATTTTATACTAATTTATAGTCCTTTTATTCTGCTTTTCTTATTATCAAAGTATTTGGTGCAGAAAATTTGAAAAGTATTGGTAAGTGCATATATATATATATATTACAGAAAAAAAAACACATGAATCTGGTCATTCAAAGAAGTCCATGATCATTTTTTTTATTTTAATCCCTAAGTTTTTGAAATACTTATTTCATTAGAAATATCATACTGTTGCAGTATTTCCACATTGATTTATTTTCTTGGCAATCTGTCACAATGTCTTCTTATGGCATCACATTCTCCTACAATATGGTTATACTGGATGTCATGGAGGCATATCTCAAATTATTTGGGCATTTCATGTTTAGAGATTCTTGATTGATACACAATATTTTGTTCTTCTAAACATATCTCTCTTAATCATCCTTGTTGTTACATTCTGGGTGTGAAAATTATGGACACTCAAAACTTATTTTGTATAACCAAAGACTCTAAGAGTCAAAAAATTTTAAGATTTTTGATACTGGTTAAAGCTAACTCCAAGAAACTTGTGTTAGTCTGCACGTCTGACCTGTGAATCATAACTGGGACAAGTATGGATGATAAATTACTTAGAATTTTGCCAACTTGATACTGCCATGTACATATTTAAATATCCTTGATTGTTGCTGAAATTGAACAGATTTGGTATTTGTACAACAGTCTTCCTGACTTCCTAACCCATAAATAATTCTTTATTCCAGTTTGCATATATTTGCATATCCATGTATCCAAAGCGAGGGCTCTGGAGACACATTGGCTGAGGTCCAGGACAAGCTCTGACATTTTTGCTCAGTCTAGAATAGCATCACTTGGAGACGATACGAATATCAACTCCTGGTTTTTTTTTTTTTTGACATCTTTGGATCTCATTCCCTGCATTTTTACATTTTAGAAGCTACATTTGTGCTTGTGCCTTTGTGGGGATGCTCTTTCAGGCCTACTGCAGGCTTGAGCCTTCTGCAGGCTGTTCTGTGCCATAGGATGTTGCAGGCGAACTAGCACGAACAGGCCAGCTTGCCTACAGGTTTTTGGCTGGATCCATCCAAGGGTGACAGAGCAGGGATGGGAGAACATACTACAAGGCTGCAGAGCTACCTGGGATGGTCCAGAGAGTTGGATTCAATTCTGTAATTAGTGGGGTATGGTGAAGGGTTTTGGTGAAGGAGTTGGATGATCCCAGACCAAAGTTAATTAAGACAGTTAATTTGTCAGTACCGAGTAGGAGGGAGCAAGGCTGGACAGAAAGACCCACAAGGTTGGCATGTGTTGGAACACTGAGTCTGAACTTGCACAGTTGACTTGGAGAGAGGAAGATAACAGGAGACTGAGTTATGAGTCGAGCTGTTTCCAAGGAAAAGACGGGCCTTAGGGATGGGTGTTTAGGTATGGGAAGGCTTAGTAATTCTGCCATTATGTAATGTTCCTGTCCTGATGTTCTGAGTGAGATCTCACATGGTCTGTTCAGGAGAATCCAACTGCTGCCTAGTGAAGCCTCCTGCATTATCATGTTGTGTTTGATCTCTGGATATCGAAATATTCTGTTTTCGCAAATGTATGCTAGAAGTAGCAATAAAAAATTTCAATAATGACCTCTTTCCCCCTTTTCACATTTTTATTTTTAAAAAGATGTCCCGGTCTGGTTTCTGTTGTTATGATAAAACACCATGACAAAAAGCAACTTAGAGGATGTAAAGGTTCATTTCATTTTACACTTCCAGGTAACAGGCCATCATTGAGAGAAGCCAAACAGGAGCCAACAGCAGGAACCATGGAGGGAAGCTGCTTACTGGCTTGCTCCTCATAGTCTATTAAGCTTGCTTTCTTCTAGAACCCAGGATCATCTGCCCAGGAGTGACATTACCCATAGTGGGCTGAGCTCCCCCTCCCCCTATGTCAATCATTAATCAAAAATGTGGTGGTCCCTGCAAATGCTATAGCAGGTAGAGGAAAGGTCCATGTGAGGTAAGAAGGAAATGTAGTTCAACATGACTTAGCTAGCTGGCGTTGGTTCAAACTTCTAGAGTCTGACCCTGAGCAGTTTATTTCTGACATATTTAAGTACAGTACAACTTTGGAAAAAAAGTTTCCTCATGGCAATTATCACAACCAAGCTTAAGGAATGACTATATTGAAATGCCTCTGCAAATTACAGCTCTTTTGCAAAGTACCTGTGACCTCTTCCATGAGAATGGGTTCTATTGACTGAGAAAGACTACGCAGGAACCTGTGGCATTTGAGTAAAGCCTGGCTCTACAGATAGCAAAAGATCACCAGGTTATTAACTACATCCAATCCAGGCTTTCTGGGAGGAAAACAGGTGGGAATCCTTTCCATTTAAGAGGAAATCTTGTGAGTTTAATGTTCTTAGTTTCTCTAGTGATATCTGTGAGCATGAGGACCTCATGCCCTCTACAAAACATGCTCCCACAGATTTGCCTATGGGATAATCTGAGGAAGGCAATCGATCCAATACAATTTCCACTTCTCAGATGACTCTAGCTTGTGTCAAGTTGACAACAAACAAACAAACAAACAAACAAACATAGCAACAACAAACACAAACAAAAAACCCCATTTAATTAGCACAAAATATTTATTTTACTCTTTTATTTTTGTGTATTTGTGTGTGTATGCCACACGCATGCAGGTGCACACAGAAGTTCAAAGTAGGTGTCAGATCTCCTGGAGCCAAAGTTATAGGTGGTTCTGAGCCTCCTGATAGGCGATGGGAACAAATCAAACTGGGGTCCTCTGGAAGAGCAGCAGCAAGCACTCTTAACTGCTGAGCCATCTCATAAAACCCCTTCCCTATGCTTTCCCCTATGCTTCTAAAGTACTTACATTTTATCCCATTTCATGTTTTCATGCAAATCTGACTTAAGCATCATCACACAGTCAATGAGTATCATGGAAAGTGAATGCAGCACTGTCCTGGGACTGCTGAGCTGGTTCTAAGTAAAGGCAGGAAGTCATGTTTGGTAAAGCAAGCTCAGCAAGCTATGGGGGGCAAGGTAGTGCTGATACACCCTACAACCTGTTTACCGGTTTCTATTTGGTAACTTCTTATCTGTTGTTGGTTGTTTTTACTCTTTGGCTTTTGGAGGGGGGTGCTGCCACTCAGCTCCCAAATAAATCATATAGGAGCTCATTCTTATTTATAAATGCCCAGCCTTAGCTTGGCTTGTTTCTAGCCAGCTTTTCTTAAGTTATTCTGTTTACCTTTTGCCTCTGGGCTTTTATCTTTTTATATACTTATCTTCACTTCTTATGTGGTGGATTTTTGTGTAGCTGGGTGGCAGGCCCCTGGAGTCCTCTCTTCTCCTGTTCTTGCTTCTTGATCTTCTCTTCCCAAATTTCTCCTCCTATTTACTCCCTCTGTCTTCCAGACCCACCTAACCTTTCCTGCCAAGCTATTGGCCATTCAGCTCATTATTAGACCAATCAGGTGTTTTAGACGGGTAAAATAATACAGCTTCACAGAGTTAAACAAATGCAACATAAAAGAATGCGAACACATCTTTGCATCATTAAAACAAATGTTCCACAACATAAGCAAATGTAACACATCTTAAAATAATATTCCACAACACTTATCCATTACTTTCTCTGATGATATGACCTCACTCGTGAAAAAAACATGAGGCAACAGGGACGAGACAGTTCAACCACTGAGCAATGTATAGACTAGATTGGTTTTACCCATAGTGGCTACTTACTCTCATAACATTTTCTGAGATGGTTTAAACTAACAATTTATACTGGAGATGGCTTTGCATTGTATATTCTAGCCTCTCCTGTCCACAAGAAAGCTGAACTTCAGAATTCCCTCTTTCTGTCTCACTTGTTCTCTGCAGAATAGACATATTTGCATGAATCTACTCTTTTTGGAACACTTTGATGTACCTGGTAAAATGACATTATAAGTCATGTTGGTGTTCTATATTCAGGCTACACGTGCATTATAATCCTCCAGATAATCTATGGAACTTTGCAGATCAAAGACCACATGTCCCATGCCTAACCTCCAGTGTGTCTTCATCTTCTCCAGAATCGATACACTCAGACAAAAAGTAGATATGTATACATATACATAGTCTGAATGTGGACAGAAGGAAGAAACTATATTACACATCATAAAGTACTATAAAGTACCAGAAAGACTCAACAGACCACAGAGATACTTACATAGCCATGTTTTGTGCAACATCATTCACAATTGCCAGGATAGAGAATCAGCCTAGGTGCTGTTTTCTGTAATAGTTTTTATCCATTGCAAAGAGTAGCCTCTTTGATGAGTTGTGAGAGCTACACTTACCTGTGTGTATAATAAGTATTTAGAATGTAGTTAGGAATTATGCTGGTTTATGTGGCACTAGTAGGCTCTCCCTAAGATCTATGACCACATTAGTCCTAGGTTGTTGGCTAGGTTTCCAGTACCAGGCACGATTTCCTTGTGTTGAGGTGGCCCTAAGTCAAATTAGACAACTGTTGGTTACTGCCAAGATACACATGCCTCTATTGCATGACTGTATCTTTAGGGATATCTTGCCATTCTGGTCATTGTTGTGGTTCATAGGCATCATAGCTGGGTAGAACTATTTGTTACTTCCCTCCTTTGGCAGCTTACACAGTACTTTTGGTACTGTGAAAGGTAGTCTTCAGGGAAGACACTTTTTGTCTTTAGATTTATTTATTTATTATGTATACAGTGTTCTGTCTGCATATATGCCTCTAGGACAGAAAAGGGTACAAGATCTCATTACAGATGGTTGTAAGCCACCATGTGATTGCTAGGAATTGAACTCAGAACCTCTGGGAGAGCAGTCAGTGCTCTTAAACTCTGAGGCATCTCTGCAGCCCAGGGAAGAAGCTTTAAGGTCATATTTAACTCAGATTCTCTGAATCCTGTGTCTGAAGTACATGCCATCTTCAGCAATAGGGACTTTAACCTCTGGGGGGGGGTGTGCAACCAAGGGCAATGGCAATAGTCTGAACTTTTCCGCTAGACTATGGGAGTATTGGCTAAACGTCTCCATAAACTCTTCTCCATTTCTCCAGGATTTACTACAAGAGGTATTGTGGAGCAGGATTTCGGCCACTCATGCAACTGTCTTGCTCTCCACATTCTTTAAGAGGAACTTGCTTCCTGGCTGGCCCATGAGCTCCAGAAAGGTGTGTTAGTTTTATTACCAACACTGTGACCAAATATCTAAGAGAAACAGTTTAAAGGAAGAACTGAATTTAGGCTCACAGATTTGGAGGTTTCAGCCCATAGTCACATGACTGTGTTTCTCTGGACCAGACATCATTTTCTGAGTCAGAACATAATTGTGACAGGAGTCTATGATAGAGGCTGGTCACCTCGTGGTAGCCAGAAGTAAAGAGAGGGAGAACAGGACTGAGACCAGGTATAACCTTTAAGAGCACACCCCAGTGACCACCTTCTTCCAGTTGGACCTCCAGAAAATAGTGCCACCATGTGGAGACCAAGCATCCAACCTAATAGGCCATGTGGGTAGTTTCGTATTCAAACTGGAACAGAAGGCAGAAGCTTTCTCTGTCCATTCATCCTCAGTATATACAGTAGTCATTACAGAGGCTGCTAAGCCAGTTGGGCTCTGGATAGTACATGATTTTTAGATATCCATCTGTGACCGCATAAAGTCATTACTGACTCTGTTTCAGTGGGGAGAAAGAGGGTGGAGAATGACTGTGTACTTCAAGGTTGCACAACTTCAGGGTCTATGAAAGCTCATCTAAATCCAACTCTTTCTTGGGACTTGAGATGCCTTTGTGTGTTCAGTGTATAGTAACTGTTTATTGAGCATTTCCATTCTTGTTTGGCATGCACCAGGTGATTATATATAAAATATTTAATGATATATACATATATAAGTATAGATAAATAGATTAGATAGATAGATAGATAGATAGATAGATAGATAGATAGATAGATAG
>CABHPQ010001175.1:37299-50031 GCA_902168405.1 Peromyscus aztecus
CTTTGCTGGTTGGGGTGTAATGTATACTGGGATGCAGGTTTACCAAGGGTGGAAAAGCTTGGCTTCCATTCTCAGCTCTGCTAACAGTGTCATCTTTGATTAGTCACATTCTTGTCCCCTTACATAGAAGTTAATGATGTGAAGAATGAGGGCTGTAGCCTAGATAGACATGGCTACACAAATATGTAAAAATTTCATGCGATTTCAAATTTTCTTGCAGCCATTTTTATAAAAATCAAAAGAAAAAAGTAAATACATCCCCACATATCTCAAATTATTTTTGTGTATTAGGTGTTTAGATTGACCTGGAAATGACTAATAAGTGTATGTTGAGTGTAATTTTACTTGAAATGTTGGGGGTTAGAATAATATAGATGTCAGTGTTTTGGATCTTGGAATATCTGTCTCTATGTAATATGACACCTTGGGGATGGGACCCAGGTTTAAACATGAAATTAATGTATATTTACTATGTACTTTCCATACAGCTTGACATCAACTTTATACAATATTTTTAGTGTGTCCAAGTTTTGACTGAGACTCGCTACATGAGGTCAAATGTGGGATTATCCACTTACCGGAATCATGTAGGTGATTGAGAGGTTTTGGATTCCCAAGTGTTTTGTATTTTAGGTTTTTCAGATTAGGGATGCCCTCCATAAATTTTTACATCCTTTCCCGTACTAACTCTGGTCTGGAATGGTGTTAAGCTTGTGATAAATCTTAAAGTTCACCTGTATGTTCAAGAGCTCAGTGGCTCTTCATTGCTGTGGTACCCAACACAGCAGCTCTAGATGGTGTCTGATGTTCACTTGGTTCTGACATCATATGATTCTATCACAGGCTGCCCTGGAGACTGTGCTGTCATGTACTCAGTGATCCTACAGTTGGCTCCCCAATGCTCAAGGCCTCATGTGCCATTCTGGGCACTCATGAAGAAATAATTTGTGGCTAGGATTTCCTATTCTAGATAGGCACTAGGCCTTCCAGGAACCAAGCAATTAGCTCCACTACTTGCCTTGGGAAACTGCTTTGAGATCTTGTGTGAAAGGAGATAGTGACTACATATACACAGTAATTGGTCCGTGAACATTTCTTCTTACGTAGGCACCTACGTAAGCTCCGCTGCAATACCCGTTTCTGCCCCAAGCCTTCAGAAGCCTAATTAATGATCTCTCATAAAACACTGCAAGATGCTGCAGATGAAAGGTGGCCACTGCCAGACAAACATCCTCCCTCCCCAGCAGCATCTGATTGCACCCCTCTGGTGCTGCACCATTACCTCCCCGACTGACGTCACTTGCTGCAGTTAGCAGACCTTCTGCCCCAGGAAAAGATGAGGTGGGAGAGGCAGGCCCCACAAAGCGATTCATCAAAAAGAACATCCCCAGATCTCTTGCTGTGGGGCCCTTGCCTGGTGGCAGGTTCTAGGAAGTCAGGTCCTGTATTCTGTAAATTGCACTTGGTGACTGTGCTCTGCTCATGCTGAAGTCAGCCCGTAGTGGATGAGTCAGAAGCAGCCATGTGGGTTCTTTTGTTCTGAATGAAGCTGTTATTTTTCTTTGTTGAACTGAGTCAGTCTTGAAGAGGAGCTGTGGAGTTCAGGCTCCAAGACCCCAAGCCTTTCAATTTGGCTATGTGAGTGGGGGTTATTCAGATATCTGTTTATTCATCCATCCATCCATCCATCCATCCATCCATCCATCCATTCATCCATCCGTGTGTTCGTACATTTATGTCTCTCTCTCCATATATATATATATATATATATATATATACATACACATACATATACACATATACATACATATACATATACATACACACATATGTACATGTGTGCTTGCACACATATAAAATTTTCACTTCTGAAAGTTCCAGTCACAATCCTTTTGACTCCATGATGGAATAAAAGTAAGACACATTCATGAGAAGCTATTCTTCTGGTTTTAGCTTTTTATATTATCCTAGGCTGAGCACAAGGAGATGCCTGTGGCACTTTTCTTGTGATGCTAGGCAGTGACATCAAACTGTAGCTCCAGCTTGTGAACATGAGGAGAAACAACTGGTACATCAAACTGACCCATGTTGCTAAGCTATGATGTTTGCTAAGTCTGGTATGGTTGATGCATTTTGATTTACTATGTTTTTACTTACTTTGGAATTATTGGGATGTAATACCGTTGTTAGTTGAGGAATATATCTCCCCCCACCCCTGCATTTGTGTGTGTGTGTGTGTGTGTGTGTGTGTGTGTGTGTGTGATATTACACATATCTATAGAGATTTCCTCATTATTACAAAGTTTGAGAGAAATCATAATCTGCCATTTGCAAACTGAAGAACAAGGGAAAAGGATTGAGGAGGAGGTGGAAGTATAAATCCTACTTGGATTTCAAAGGCTGATGTCCAGGGTAAGGAGACAATGGACATCCTAGCCCTAATAAAGATAATGCAATGACTCCTCCACCACACTTTTGTTCTGTTTGGGCCTCCATAGCTTAGGCCTAGATGCCCACATCACTGTTGAGCTCCCTTATTTATTCTGTTGGTTCAGATGCTATTCTATTCTAAATATACCTCATGCTCTGAGAATCACTTAGTCCATTGAGACTGACATAAAATAGCCATCACCTTGGCATCTCACACCAGTCCTGCCAGCACCACACCAGACCCTGGAGACATTTATTTCCTCTCTAATCTACTGGGCAGCTTTCTCACAGCTGGCATCTTATAATTTTGTCACATTCATTTTCTCAGTACTGGAAGCCATAAAGCTTTCTTCTTCAGCCATTTCTATGTCATATTCCTCTTTAGCAACTGGTTATCACATCTTAATGACCAGTGTGTGGGAGGCTGTGAGTGGTGCTTTTCTTTCAATGATTCTTTATTCTGCCTATCCCTTAAATCCTGACATCTCCCTAGATTCCATCTTTACACTAAAACTCTCCCCATTCATTCAGGGAATGTTCTATTCATTCTCTAAGCTCTCCCTAGGGCTACTGCCTTGGAATGTGAAGGTTGTCAACTGCACAAGTTCAGGGAACTTGAGTGTGGAGCTGAGCAGTGAGATGATGGCTTCTACTTTGCCTGACAAGGGCTACCACTGCACTGCTAAGCAGAGTCCAGATCTGTGTCACCAGGGTCTCTCTCAGTCTTGAACACTAGACACAGTCTTGCTGTCCTTCCATCCCTTCCCTCCTTTTCTTTTCTTAGCTCTCTTCTCTCTTTCCTTTTTTATTGAGGTAGCACATAACATTTACATACAAGAAAGTATGTCAAGAGCCCTGCCATCATCACTTTAGGCTGCCATAACAACACCATTGACACGGGTGGTACTTTAAGTGTGCACATTTTTTTTTTTTTTATAACTCTGGAGACTGGGAACTATAAGATGAAGGTGTTGGCTGATTCAGCTTGAGGTGAGTGCCCATTCATTGGATTGCAGATGGCTGCCCTCCTCATGGGGACGAGAAAGGAAAACTAAGGACCAACTTCATCCTAATGGCCTCAACTCCCAAAGGTACCATCTTCAAGTGGCATCATTCTGGGGATTAGGGTTTTAACAGATACACATGGGAAGAAGGGATGACACACACAAACTTTCAGTCTACAGCCCAAACAATCTTACATGTATAGAACTGTGCATTTCCTGTGCATGTATTTGTGTGTATTCTTGATCCTGCTCAAGAGAGAGACTGTGTCTAGAACATTATTAAGTCCTCTTTGTTTCTTCTCTGAGGTTGCCATCTCTGGGGGGTAACCATTTTTCTGACTTAAAAAAAACTTTTTATTGATTCTTTGTGGATATCATATCATGCATCCCAATCCCACTCATCTCCCTGTCCCCTTGCTTCTGCCCTTTGCCCTTGCAAGCTCCCCCAAAACAAAACAAAATTTAAAAATAAAACCAGAAAACAAAACAAAAAAAAAAAGAAAAAAATTCCTGCACGGAAGCTGTAGTGTGGCCCCTTGACTCACACAGTTTACACTTTAGTCCATATATCTTTACTTTTAAGTATTTATTGCAATGAGTCATTGGTCAGGTTCAAGGCTTCTGACTTCTGCTAAACTAACAATACTGGGCCCTGTGACATGGAGATCCTGCAGCTTTGGATCTGCAGGTCTGGCCCCTTCACATGCTCCAGCAGTCCAGAGATGAGGTGGATGTTGGGGTGGGCCAACCCATAGCCTTGTTTTTGGTCTGGGTGGTAGCTGGGTTGGTTAGCCTACCAGCTTTCCCTCACCATCACCACCTGGGTGAGCTCTCCAGCACTACCCTGGCAAGCTCACCCAATTCAGCAGGCAGCAAGGAGTGGGGCCAGTTCTCCTCTCATGCCCTTGGGTTTGGCTCACCTGCACTCACACCATTAGGGCCCGCTTTACTGTTTTGCCCAGGAGAGGCACAGGGCTGGCTCTCCTGATTGCTGCAGTTGGTGAGCGGCAGGGCCACATCTTCCATTCCCAAGCCCCCAAGGTTGGCTCTCCTGCCTGCCACAGGTGGCAAGGGGCAAGGTGGGGAGGGCATCTTTCCCTCACCCATGCTACCACATAGCAGATGGGGGGGCAGCTCTCCTGCTATCTTGCCCTCAGGGCGAGCTCTCCTGTTACCCACCAACAGGGTCAGTTCTACTGTGCTGCCCTGGGTAAGGTGCCAGTGAGGGGACAGTGCCCATTCTCCCAATCTCATGACCTCAGGGCCAGTTCTCACACCTGCCACAGGCAGTGAGGGGTGGGGGAGGGGGGAAGTCACCTCTTCCACACCCACTCCACACTGTGTGGCAGACGAGGGGTAGGGCCAGATATCCCATGCACATTTGTGGGGCCAGGTCGCCTGCATTACTGTCAACAGGGTCAGCTCTACTCTGCTGCCTGAGCAAAGTGTAGGGCCTGCTCTCCCGAGCGCTGCAGCTGGTGAAGGGCAGGGTTAGCTTTCCCACTCTTGTGACCTTGGGACCAGCTTTTCCCACCTGCAGTCGGTGGCAAAGGAGGCATCTCTCCCTTGCCCACACCACCACATAACAGACAGTGGGACTAGCTCTCCCACTTTCACAACTTCAGGGAAGGCTCCCCTGTAAACACCTCCCAGTCCCCAATGGGAACAGCTCTACTGTGCTGCCCAGACGAGGTGCAGGACCTGCTCTCCTGAGTGCAACAGTTAGTGAGGGGCAGAGCCAGTTCTCCCTAACACTGTAGTCAGTGAGAAGCAGGGCCAACACTGTGCATTCCTATCCTCACTGCTTTCAGTGATCACAGCAGCCACAGACATCAACACAGACCATGGCTAAGGCAAGGCCATGGACCCACACTGTGGGATGGTCTTTCTGTATGCTGTGAATATATGTTGCTATGATTGGTTAATAAAGATGCTGCTCTGGCCTATCGAGAATCAGGTTATGGCCAGGTGGGAAATCCAAGAGAGACAGAAAGAAGAAAGGCAGAGGCAGGGAGACGCCAGCCCACTCCCCAAGGAGCAACAAGATGCCAGCAGACTAGTAACACCATGGCCACATGGCAACCTATTGATTAATAGAAATGGGTTGAGTTAAATTATAAGAGCTAGCTAGCAAGAAGCCTGGCCCATTGGCCATACAGTTTGTAAGTAATATAAGCCTCTGTGTGTTTACTTAGGACTGGGTGGCTGTGGGACCAGGCAGGACACAGGAAAACTTGCCCCTACAGACTCAGATATGGCCATTGGCAGCAGCCCAGGCCCAGATGACACCAAGGCCCCAGGTGGCAGCACAGGTCATTCAGATCTGTATGGTCTCAGCAGAGGCTCAGCCCTCAGACATTAACATGGCCCTAGATGGTGGCCCAGACCCCTGAAATCTGTATAGCCCTTGGACTGCTGTGGATATCAGCACAGACCCAGCTGCAATTGGACCATGCACCCAGACATGGTCCTTGGTAGCAGCCTGGGCCCAGATGTCACCTTGGCCATGATTGGCAGTACAGGTCATTCAGATCAGCATGGAACCAGCTGCAGCATGGCCCTCAACCCCACCCCCCCATGGCCCCAGGTGGTGTCCCAGATCATGAGCATCCACATGGCCTTTGATGGCAATAGGAGCCTCAGACATCAAAGCAGATCCAGGCTGTGGCAGGGTCATGGACCCAGACATGGCCCTGACCATAGCTTGGGCTCATACGACATCTTGGCCCCTGCTGGCAGTGCATGTCACTCAGGTCTGTATGGGCTTGGCAGTGGCACAATCCTCAGAAACCATGACCACAGGTAGTGGCCCAGATCCTGGGCATCCATGTGGCCTTTGGTGGCAACATGGGCCAGGGATCCAGACATGGTCCTTAACAGCAGCCAGGGTCTGGATGTCATCATAGCCCTAGTTGATGTTGCAGGTTGCCCAGGTCAGCATGGCCCCAGTGGTGGTATGGTCCTTGAATGCCAACATGTCCCCAGAGGGCAGCCCAAACCCCAGGTATCTGCTTGTGTGGTGGTATTGTGTTCCCCAAAATATTGTGTACCTTAATAAACTTATCTGGGGTCAGAGACGGAACAGCCACAATATTAAACATGAGGATAGGCAGTGGTAGTACACGCCTTTAATCCTAGCATTCCAGAGACAGAAATCCCTCTGGATCTCTGTGAGTTCAAGGCCACATTGGAAATGGCCAGGCATGGTGAAACACGCCTTTAATCCCAGAAAGCAAGCCTTTAATCCCAGGGAGTGGTGGTAGAAAGCAGAAAGATATATAAGGCGTGAGGACCAGAAACTAGAAGCATTTGGCCTGGGCAAGCATTTGGTCTGGAGAAGCATTTGGCCTGGTTAAGCATTCAGGCTTCTAGCAGCAGTTCAGCTGAGAGTCATTCGGATATGAGGACATAGAGGCTTCCAGTCTGAGGAAGCAAGAACAGCTGAGGATCCGGCGAGGTGAGATAGCTGTGGCTTGTTCTATTTCTCTGACCTTCCAGCATTTACCCTAATACCTGGCTCAGGTTTGATTTTATTAATAAGAACTTTTAAGATTCTTGCTACATGCTTGGTCTTTGATGATAGCAGGAGCCATGGACATCAATGCAGACCCTGGCTGCTGCAGGACAGGCCACCCAGGTCTGTATGGCCCCAGTGGCAACTTCACCCTCAAAGACCAACGTAGCTCAGACTGTGGGCCTCTGTACATCCCTCAGTGGCAAGAGGAGCCACAAATGTCAACTGAGAGCCTGGCTGCAGCAGGACCAAGGACCCAGACACAGCCCCTGGCAGCAGTCTGGACCCAGAGGTCTCTATGGACCTGAGTGGCTGTGCAGGCCTCTTAGATAAGCATGGCCCCTGTCGGGGCACACATTTGGGACACCAACATGGCAGGTGGTGGCCCAGACTCCACACATCCTCAGGGCCCTCAGCGGTGATAAGATCTATGGGCATCAACACAGACCCCTTCCCTGTGGCTGTGTTAGGGCCACAGACCAAGACATGGCACTTGGCAGCAACCCAGGGCACATTAATATGACTTCTTTTGTGTTTAGTTATCCCTCCCCACATTCCCTCTGCTACTCTTTCTTCCCACCCCCACCCCATTTAGTCCTTCCCTTTCCATTATTTCCTCCCACCCTTTGTATCACTCCATTTTCTGGACCTTTACTGTATTCATTTTGTTTGGCTGGTTTTTGTTTTGTTTTGAGATAGGGTTTCTCTGGTTGTCCTGGAATTCTCTATGTAGAACAGACTGAACTCACAGAGTTCCTCCTGCCTCTGCCACCTGAGTGCTGGGATTAAAGGCATACTCTACTATGTCTGGCTTGGTTGGCTGTTTTTATTTAAAAAAAAAAAAAGTAGCAGAGACATTTAGCCTTGTATCTTGTGTCAGTATTTAGGCATGCATTTCTAGTGGGAAATTCCTTTTTGTGCATCCTAATAGGGAACCCAATGTCATATATCCACCACAATAACACATGTCATTTGTTTTTGTAAATGGGGATTGAACCCAGTGCCTTATTCATGCCAGGCAAGCACAATAGCACTGAACTATATCCCAGCTTATTCCCTTTACTTTGAATTGTGAAAAAGGGTCCTTTTATGATCAAAATAATTGTTTTTTATTAAGAAATTTTTTATTCATTTTGTATACCAATCACAGATCCCCCTCTTCCCACCTCCTTCCCCTCCAGCCTCTTCTCCCAACCCACCCTCCATTCCCTCATACAAGAAGGTAAGGCCTCACATGGGGAGTTAATGGCCATAAAGAGTTACTGGGATATTTAAATGAGAAATATATATGAAATTCCCAGTATTGTGCTCAAATAAATAAAAACCTTATTCAGTCTAGAATATAGGTGACAGAATGGAGAGAAAGGAAATACTTGGGTTAAAGGTTTAAGTCGGAATAAAGATTTAGGGAGGGGAGAGGATGAGGGTGGGCTAGACAGAGTGAAGGAGGCATGAAAAAGCCTTTGGAAATCACTAGTTTGTAGGCTAATTTAAAAATCACACACACACACACACACACACACACACACACACACAAAGTTTGAACAGAAATGCTTTGCACGAGTTAATGACATGGGTAATTTAAGGAAAAATCTCAGTGCCAGGTATGGAATACCTTTCTATGAGTTATTGGTTAAGGAGCCCCCAGGTGCACCCAAAACAACATAGGCTATTGCCACTGCTCTTGGTTTTCTACCCTAACTATATGGTAAGACCATATTGCTGAAGACACACCATATTGGACACAGAATACCGAGAAATCAATTTAGAATGAGCATACATTAATTTTTTGGAACTACAGAACAGGCTTTGGTAGCGACTTAATAAAATCTGCAGTATGGGAAACATGACCCAAGCATTTTGTCATCCTGAATGGTAAGAATCATATCTTTAACTCATTGAACCTTAATATAAATAAATATAGGGGACACTCCTATATGTTTCCTTCATCCCAAGCAAATGTCAGACTTACAATACCATGTAATGAGTGCATAGTTTATGTTTCGTAAGATAGAGATCACACTCTATGATCCTCCCCAAAGCTCTGCCCAGTGTTATAAACATCAAGACAACAGAAAGAGAAGGAAATACAATTCTGGGAGTTGGGAACATAGAATTAAGAGTCTCCCATTATGGAAAACAGCACCAGGACCTGGGAACACAATGAATGGAAAAATGTATGGAGTCAGAAAAGAGATGTATGCTGTTGTCTTGCAATTCTATACAGTGAAGGTGAATCCCAGATGGGAACGCCAGTCCCATTCATCTTTGACACATCTTTGACATCCCTTGCAGCTTGCCTGCAACAGCACACACTTCCCTTGCCATTTAAGAGGCAAAATTTCCACTCCTTACACTCATCATGGTCAATTTAGCCTAACATGAAACTGTTATTGTAGGAGAGTGTTGCAGCTCTGGGGGAAAGGTATCCTGACTACTCCGGGGAATCAGGTGATACTTTGAGCTACTAGGACATCTCTAGCAGCTGGAGCTGCAATGGGACAGCTCAGCTCTGGAGGGAAAGGTATCCTGACTGCTCAGGGGAGTCAGGCAATACCTGGAGTTAGGGTGCGGTGGGGGATGGTCTCCCCGCAGGATATAGCTTATCCTGCTCCTCTCCTGGAGAGCCGCTATAACTGAGCTTTGCTCCACCCCAACTTAAGGGGGTTTCCCAGCAGAGCTCTACTTTTTCTCTGGCCCAAGATGTTGCCCCTTTTGCTTCACTCTGCTAAAGAGGAAACCCCTGCAGAAATGTAGCAATCTCCTTCTGCCCGGCAATAAGTTGTTACTTTTTCTGCTCCACCTTGCTGAATCCCCTAAGGGACATCTCAGCAAGGTTCTTCTGTTCTGCCTTGCTCAACCCCACTAAGGGAAAGTCTCTGAAGGTTTTTTCTGCTCAGTCCCCTAAGGGACATCTTAACAAGGTTCTTCTCCTGTGCCTGAGAATGAAGATCTTCACACCCAAGTCTCTTTAGAGAAAAAGATTTATTTGGGAAGGAAGAGTCCAGGAGAGTGGCTGCCTCTCTCTACCAGGGTGGAAAAGAACAGCCCACAACTGAACAGGTAGGGTGGTTTATATAGGATTTCTTAAGGACAGAGTTTCTCCAGAAAGACTTTCTGTCCAGGGGTTGGTTGGTTTTTTTCTGTTCAGGGATTGGTTAGTTTTGTTGGTCAGGGGCAGAGATGGCTCTGATTTCAGAGCCAAACTGTGTTTCTTTCACTGGCCTTTCTTAGCTTTTAGACTCTAAGTCTAAGGCAGGGCATATTTCTTTCACTGGTTGTGATTCTAGGGACAAAGAGTGTTTCTTTGGCACTGATTTCAGAGTCAGGGCATGTTTCTTTGGTTCTGGGTTCAGGAATAAAGTGTTTCTTTCACTGGCTCAGGTCCCAGATCCAGGCTGTGTTTCTTTCCCTGGTTCTGGGCTCCAGGGTCAGGGTGCTCAAGGATTGGTTGGTTTCCTGCTCTGTGATTGGTTGGTTTCACTGACCAGTTGGTCAGGGGCAGAGATGGCTCTGATTTCAGAGCCAAACTGTTTCTTTCACTGGCCTTTCTTAGCTTTTTGGCTCTAATTCTAAGGCCAGGGCATATTTCTTTCACTGGTTGTGATTCTAGGGACAAAGTATGTTTCTTTGGCACTGGTTTTAGAGTCAGGGCATGTTTCTTTGGTTCTGGGTTCAGGGATAAAGTGTTTCTTTCTCTGGCTCAGGTCCCAGATCCAGACTGTTTCTTTCCCTGGTTCTGGGCTCCAGGGTCAGGGTGGGTTTCTTTAGCCAGCCCCTTTTCCCTACAGTTATAGTAATTACACATTTAAAAAATGAGAATAAGGATATAAGCTTAGCTTTACACTGATGGGGTTGCCAACACACTTAGGGGTCACATTCTAAAGACTATCTACAGGGAAAGGAAAACACAATCTCTTTTTCTCCACAAGTCCCATTTCTCAGCCACTTGCTTTTCTGTAAGTGCAATGAATAGACTATTGGGGTGACACAGAATAGAGTCCTCTAGTGGCCAAGTGGACCTGTTGGCTGCTGAGGCTCTGAGATAGCCATGGATCATCTGAATGTCAACAGTGGTCAGGGAGGTAGGGTTCTCTTGAGCAGAGGTGTAGCTAGAGTTTTCCTGCCTTGCCCACAGTCAGGACAAATCTCTCTCACCCGCCAGTCCCACAGCCACTCAGACCCAACCAAGTAAACACAGAGACTTACATTGCTTACAAACTGTATGGCTGTGGCAGGCTTCTTGCTAACTGTTCTTATATCTTAAATTAATCCATTTCCATAAATCTATACCTTGCCACATGGCTCATGGCTTACCGGCATCTTCACATGCTGCTTGTCCTGGCGGTGGCTGGCAGGCAGTGACTCCTTCTGCCTTCCTGTTCTTTCTTCTCTCTGTTAGTTCCGCCTATACTTCCTGCCTAGCCACTGGCCAATCAGTGTTTTATTAGCAACACATTTGTCATACAGAACATTCCCACAGCACAGAGGCTGTCTGCAGGGACCCTTAGGACAATGAGAAAGAACCACTCCTCAACAAGACAGTGAACAGAAAGTGGGGTGAGCAATTACTCTGACCTCTGTGCCTCCTTCTTCTTCAATTTCATGGTATTAACATTATCTTCCTCATTAGCTACTTTATTGTTAATTCATTGGATACATTTACGCTTGTTTGGTGTAGGATACTCTGCTAGGTTGAACGACATAAACATGGGCATAACATGGCAACTCTTACGTTAATGATGCTTTTGGAACCATGACGATGACCTCATTCTTGAGAAGAAGTGTTGGCTTGAAGATAGGCAAACCAAACTGAAGGCTTTGTTGGGTAGTAGCTTATTGCTCAAAGATCAAGGAAGGAGAATGGGTGGTGAGAGAGACACATGACTTGATCCTGGCAGAATGACTTACAAATTAGGGTTGAATCCCAGGTGCGTGCCTTAACAGCGTATGGTCGTGGCTGGGCACCCTTCGAGCTTCCTTTATCACTCAGATATATAATACACTGACTTCCTAGGACTGAGATCAAGCTGAGATGATACACTGAGAAAGCAGAGGAGGGGACAGGGAGTTACAACACTATCTTTATTTGCCAGCCATTCTTCCAAGGATTCCACCCTCCCTCTCCTCACCCTCCCCACCCCCACCCCGCTTACTTCATGCTTGAGTTCAAGGGTAAGGCAGAGAACAGGCAGTCTACACAGAGTTTGCAATAGGGTGCAACATGGCTCTTCTGTTGTTCTAAGAGTAGCTATCATATGTCTTTGGATTCTGAGGCCAGATCTTCCATGAATAGAAGGTTAAAAAATGCAGACCCTGTAAAGAATCTTCCTGAGTTGCTTCACGTGAGTTGGCCCCTATGTTTCATCCTTCATCCTTCATTACCACCCTCCTGTGAATAGTAGAGAAACTGGTAGAGAGGGGACGAGACCGTTAGGTTGTTCAGTTCGCACGGGTGTTCCCACAAGAACATCATTAGTATTGGGGGACGTCTTTATGTCTAGATTAATTTGATAAATCTAGATTTATTTGATAAGTAACATGTAATTAAAAACAATGAACCCCAACCAAGAATATTGTTTTAGATCTACTAGGATGGTGGTGTGATATACATGCTCTGTCAGCCTTTAGCCTGTATGAACAATTGCCCCTTCCTTAATGCATCATGTCCGCTATGGTTATTCCTCTGGGACTTTCAGAGTGGGATGTTCAGCTGCACTTGTAGATAAACTCAGGGTGAGAAGGTCAAATCCCCAATAGCCCTGTCCCTTTTCAGGCTCCCAA
>CABHPQ010001176.1:0-33970 GCA_902168405.1 Peromyscus aztecus
GAGAGAGAGAGAGAGAGAGAGAGAGAGAGAGAGAGAGAGAGAGAGCTAACAGTCCAAATCCTGTAAACCAATAAAGGGTTTGTCAACGCCTAAAAGATTTTTTCCCCTTAATCACCGAACCACACGGTGAGGCTTTGTAGCAACAACCAACTAATGACTCCACCACAACTCCCGAGCCACTAGGCTCGTTCTGATTTTCCTGTAGTACTCGTGATTTTAATTGCTCCTTCTTAGCGCCTGTTTTGGGGTGTGAAGTGCAGTCCTATGCGCCCATTGCAGCCGCTTGGATGCCGTCTGAACCCGAGGTCTCTTCGCCTTGCGGGCCTTGCCCACGTAAGTGATCGCTGCGGTGTGTGCCGGGGTCGAGGTTGGGACTGGGGGAAACTAGACTGGTGTCTCTTGGAATTTAGTGCAAGGCCAGAGGACATCCGAAGGCCAGACTGCCTAGGGCCAGTTTATCCCAGAGACTTGCTGGGTTGGGTAACCGGAGAGACGGAACTACTATGTGCTCTGTCCTTCCACTTAGCAGAGCAGGAGACCAGGCTGGCTTCTGGAAACAAACGAGCGACTGGCTCGATAGGGTTTCAGAGACTGGCATAATTTAGAACTGAATTGTGAGGGAGCACACTCCAGAATTATTTCCTGATACGGGGAAGAAAGAAAGTCTAGGGAAAAGCTAAGTAGGGCCTCTGGAAGAGTGCACACGCCTCACTTAGCTTCCTGAAGTGAGATCTTATCGCTCCCCGGTGAGCCCAGAGTGCATTCCTCCAAGTGTCCCAACTCTAAGGCGACAACTGTTCTAAAATGCTTAGACCTTTTCCTGCCCAAGTACGAAAGGAAATTAGAATTTCGCATTCGTCTTGAGGATTCCAGATGGGGAGCAGAACTCAATGGAGTCACCTCAGGACCCAGCAGCTCAGATGGTAGCCAGTTTATTCTTCCTGGCTGGAATCTGTGTGGCTCAGGGCTAGGTGTCGGTCAGGTCCGTTCAGCTGGCCAACTGATGAGGAAGTGGACAAGGCGAGGCTCTTTTTAAAAAACCTACTTCCTAATCTCAACTTCAAAGAATGTTACACAAAACTCCTTTAATTCAAGTTTGTCTCCTACAGAGCTGCTGAGTTTAGCAGTGCAGCCTAGATTACTAAATCAGATTATATACCTTCCCCATAAATACCTCCACCTGCAATAATTGTCCCAGTGGTGGGTAAAATCCTGTGGTCCTAATAAAACTATCCTTAGGGGGACCCGGGAGTAAACTGATCTGCAGATAAAGACACTACATGCTAATCTGATTGCTCTAAGAAAGGAGTGAAGTCATTCTCTGGCAAATAGCTCCTAAGGCCAGCTGGGCCCTGTTCCTCTCTAGGGAGTATGAATTGCTCCATGGCCACAGCTCCAGCCTCTGACCCTCTGCCTGGCTAATTCCAGAACACCTCAAAAGTTGGCCAATTGATCTTACAAATCCCCATTCCTTCTCACTCTCAAATAAACTAGGTTTAGAATCATTCCCATAAACAACTGTAATCTCTAGACAGAGATAAACTGATCTGGAGGATTGGGAAACATGGAGAGATTCCCAAGTTTAGGGAAGAGCTGGGATTTACCACTTTTCCAAGTGCTTGTCCTCAGTATCTCACCCCTTTTTCCATCTGGGTGTCTGAAAGTCAAGCTAACTCCCTGTGGATGTCTCTGATGCCATCAATCCTGGCAAATAGAAGACACGTCCTTGGCTCCCTGACAACCCAAGCTCTGTTTAGACTATGGCCACTTTACCATCCACAGGAACACAAACCAGAGTTAGCAGGGCCATTGGTGGTCTGGACCTCTCTAGACATGCTCTTTCTAACATGCCCAGAGGGGACTTGACTTCCTGTGAGGCTCAGCCTGGCCTACTCTGGCGCTAGATGTGAACAGATCCCCAAGAACAAGGGAAAGCAGATGCTCTAGGCAGGAATGGATTTCCCCTTCTGAAGCAGGAAGGTGCTGCAGGCAAGGTGACCAGTAGTTACAGCTCACAGTTCTGGATCAGGCCAGCTAGGGCCTTGTCTCAAATGTGTCTGGTGTCTCTTCTCTCAGGGATCCTGTGAGGTCTCAGGAATACCTGATTTGTATAGCCCAGGGAGCAGAGGAGTGCCTGTCCCAGGCCTGCAGCCAGGGGAGGACAGTGTAAGGACTGGTTAGGCTCTGAACTCAGGAGACACACATCTAACGTATGGGGTTGCTGCTCAATTTTTCAGCACAACAAATGACCTAGTGTGGGGGTGGTCTCAGCTGGGAGGGGATCAAGCATGGCTGCTTGCTGATGAAGAGGTTCAGGGGTCTGCAAGGTCTTGTCTGCCTGCTAACATCTTCAGAAAGGCTAAACTATGGTCCACTGCCAAGAAAACATTTGTAGGCAATGTTTCCTGGCTCATGTTCTCTAGGCCAAACCTTGATGAAGAGGAAACTGGGCAGGGGGTGGAAGCAGGTGCTGCTTCTGGGAGTGCCCTCAGGCCCAGCCAATTTAAGATCCACAAGGGGAAAAAGCAGATTAAAACATTTTTTTCAGCTAACAGGTTCTGTTTTTTCTTTCTTTGGGCGCGTTAAAAGTTTGGAGATTCCCAAACTAACCACCTGCCCCTCTCCGCTGTAACTGTTTCATGTAAACGGGGAACACAATGGGTTAAAGAAGTTTTTGTTTGGTGTTTTTGTTGTTGTTGTTTTATTTGCTTTGGTCTTGGTTTTTTGTTTGTTTGTTTGTTTGTTTTTTAACTTGGATAAAATCTGGAATAGATTTCAGGAAAATCAGAATTAGAATCAGGGAAAGGGCAAACCACCTGCCCAGGAAGGTGGTTCTTCAGGGGCCGTTGCAGGCCGTAGACCTGAGTTCCCAAAGCCCTTGTCCTCACTGTATTTTTCTCTGAGACATCGTAGGCTCTTATGTGGCCTGTGGTTGGTAACTCAGTTCTCAAAGGTCTCCTTAAGAAAACAGGCCCTAGGCTCAGTGGCCTTGCTGGTAGATTCTCAGGCTTCTTGAGGCAGTTTGGTCAGGATCTCCACGCCGCTGGACGTGATGAGGACTGTGTGCTCGAACTGTGCAGACCTGAAACACACAGGGTGGCGGTCAGGACACTGTGCACGGGCAGCTCTGGGTGCCGCTGCGCAGCCTCCCTCCCCAGCAATTCAAACATAACAGGGCAAACACCTTTGGTTGTCCAGTGAGACCACAGTCCACTCGTCCTCCATGACTTTAAATTCTGGGGACCCCTCAGTGATGATTGGCTCTGTAGGAGAGAAAAATTTCCTATAGTAGATTTTGTTTCAGTTTGTAATGAGAGGAAGAGAGAGGGAGGGAGTATCAGGAGGTTCTCCCTCCCCCTGAGTGTTTCACCCACAGTTCCTGTTGTCATCCTGCAAGGGCTGATAATTGATGTTGCTTACATAGTATACTACAAACCAAACAGTAGGAAGAGGAAATGCAACAGCATTTAGAAAAAAAAAATGTGTGAAGTTGCCTGGCTCATAATTTTTTAGAGAAAGAAGGGCATTTTAATCAAGCCTTAATTAGGACCCTGTGGATAATAACCACCCAAACACCAGTCCCTCTTATAAATACCAGTCAGTTTTTTAAAATATTTGAATTTTTAAAACACGCTCAAAATGTTCATTAATCAGCAAATAACAATTTTCTTATTTTACCCTAATTGCTTCTCCATTAAGTCCTACAGTCAGAACTAGGAGGCCTTGGTGGCCCTAGGTGATTGGAATTTGGTGGTGACACCAATCACGCCATCAGCCAGGAACGGGCCGCCACAGAGCACACGCCACTTGCTGACAGAGAGCAGGGACTTAATCGTCTCTAGTTACTGGGTGTTAATGAAAAAACAAAACAAAAAAACAAACAGCACATTATGCCGGTAACAGAATTAGAGGTTGGATGGCTGCAGTCTCCTAAATGTGTCGGTAAGTATCTGATTTAGGAAGACAGGGCTAGAGGATATTATTTAATCACATTTACTATGCATCCAAATTATTTCATTATGCTGATTAGCTTCATTAGTCCTTTGCAGGACTTCAAGTCTCGGCAAAGGCCAGTTTCCATCCAGGGGCCCCAGCTCTCTAAAGAGGAGCCCAGCATTACCTATTGTGAAAGCCATGCCCGCCTCCATGGTCAGATCATTGTCATTTGCTGCAACACAAACACAGGACGCTGTGAGCAAAGGGACCCAGAAGAGAAAGAAACGCAAGGGGGGGGGGGGGGCTGCTTTAAGAAACTTGGCCATTTTGCTTTTGGAAAGGGTAGAGGGTTTTGGATACCTGGAGGAGCCCCCGGGGTTAAACACAGGGCTTGCAGGAGATGGGGGAGTCTCACTCTTTTGTTGGTATCTGTGTTCTCAGACTCCACCCACTCTTTAGCAGTTTGGCAAGGCCTGGCAGGGGCAGCTAGGGTGTTCGGATACCAGTACAATTCCTTCTCTTCTTCATGTCTGCCGTGCCCAGTGCCACCTGATGCTAGGTCTCCTGGTCTCCCTAAGACCAAAGTAAGTCCTGGGGGACAGATGCCAAAGGATAGCACCTGGCATGTAGGAAGGGGCATGTGCATGCACTGGCACTGGTGAGGCCCAGGGAGACAGGCTCTTTCCACACTGAAGTGGACCTCTTCTGAGTTGCCTCAGGTAGCTCTGGCTCAAAGGGGCACTGTTCTGTGGGGTCTCCACGGATTCTCTAGGGTGGTTTCCAGTTAGTTCTTCCAGGGACTTGTCTATCTCAAGTACACAGGGCCAGACTCAGCACTAACTTTCTCTTAGCTCTTGTTCAAATGTGCATCCCCTCGGGACTCCTCCACACTGCTGCTTCCTACCTTTACCCAAGTCCTCCCTCCCACCCCTCCTGGTGGTTGTGGCCTTCTCTCTGTAGGGTGCACACCCAGTCAGGGAAAAACTGGATTCTGGGGAAGGAACACAAGGGTGGGCATAATCCGGAAAACACTAAAGAGTACATGCTGCTAAATACATCAGCTGTCAACGCTGTGTAGGATGTAATGAAGTTTAACCACAACAGTCAGCGGTTAGAAAAGGGGGTAGAGAAGAAAAACAGCCAACAGTCATGTGTGCATGCTGCTGGGACGGCAGTGCAGTGGGGTTTGGTTTGCAGTAACTTTTTCTAGACAAACATCCCTCAGGCCTGCCAGCCATACATCCTTCAGGAGAAGACCAAAACCAAAATAAACTTCATTTGGGAAATGTGCTGAGCTGTGACCCAACAGCACAGTAACATCCTGGTTAAAACGGGAGGGGGTGGGGGAGGGGAGGAGGGACTGTGACAAGGTGGATTCAAAGCAAAAAGAACTTGGAGAAAAACTGATGTCATTCAATAAACAGCTTCCAAAATAACTCTTACCATGATGCCAAATTTCTGGATGTCCATGAAAGTATGATCCTATCCCATGTCCCACAAAATGTGGACAGACTTGCAAACCGTTCTGATGAGTTATATGGCTTTAAAGTGATCAAAAGACATCTAATTTAATCAAATGTTTTAATGCATATTAAGATTAAAAATAAAATCACTTACAATAGTCTCTGAGAAAGAAAAAAGATTAGTTCTGTGGATGGGGGGGCAGAAGGGAGGCAGGGGAAGAGGGGAGGGGAGAGGGGAAACTGCAGTCGGGATGTAAAATAAATGAACAAATCTAATTAATAAAAAAAAAAAACAGTTCTATTTCAAGTCTGATGATAGCATGAATGTTCCCTTTCTTCTGGAATAATTTTAGTGTTGGCTGATGTTTATCAACAGCTCCTTTTGGATACACAAAGAAGGTGTACATATGAGACTTGTTTGAGTTATTCACCTAAGTACATTTAACAAAGGTTATTTTTAGGCAAGAAGTAAATATGCACACTCACAAATGTAGACTGATATACATAAGGAAGGTATACACACACACACACACACACACACACACACACACACACACGTCTGTAACAAGGTCACAAAAAGCTTACCTGGTTTTGACGGCTTTATCAACAGTTGCTACTAATTCAGGCATTAAACAAAGAAAATTATAATCTCCAAGTATGACTTTCTACTTTTATGGTGTCCTGTACTCTCATCTAATTAAAGTGTTAAAGGTTTTGTAAACAGATACAAAAGATTGTCTGTTTTGTCCACTTTCTTTCAAAACTGGTGACCATTTTAGGGTTCTACTTAAGATACACATCATTAGCAAAGTTCATAAAAATGTTTTTTTTTAAATCACAATGATATTTAAAGGGAGTTAATACTGGTCCTAATAATAAATGCAGACATTTTGGGTTCTATCTATCTCTTATAAATGGAACCTAGCACATAGAATCCAAACCTGCAAGGATGAAAAGGTTTGTTATAGAGGTCAGGTGAATATAGTTATCTTGAGGAGTGACAGACTGATAACAAACCTTGATATTTTCATGTGGGCAAAGGGCACAATACCTCCAACCTTACCCATAGCAATGGGCAGGTATTTATGGAACCATGGCTACAATTCTTAACAAAGTCAAACATTTGAGCTCTCAAACTCATTTCTTCTCTTTCTTTTTTTTTGGAGGGGGAAAGCGTTTTTGAGACAGGGTTTCTCTATATAGCCATGGCTGTCCTGGAACTCAATCTGTAGACCAGGCTGGCCTCGAACTCATGGAGCTTTGCCTGCCTCTGCTACTGAGTGCTGGGATTAAGGACATGTGCTACCACACCCATCTTCAAACTCATTTCTAACAGATTCTAGTTTAGTTTCTCACACACCCTTTTGGCTAACATCTTTATAAACCATCACATCTACACACACTTTTGGAAACTTTTTTTTCCTTCTTTTTTCAACAGGTCTCAATTTGTGTGCAGGGATGACTTTGAACTCACCACCCTCCTACCTATGTATCTCAAGTGCTGGGACTACAGGCATGTGCCACCACATCCAGTTTGACTTCTTTTTTTTTTTTTTTCCGAGACAGGGTTTCTCTGTGTAGTTTTGGTGCCTGTCCTGAATCTCGCTCTGTAGACCAGGCTGGCCTCGAACTCACAGAGATCCACCTGCCTCTACCTCCCGAGTGCTGGGATTAAAGGCGTGCGCCACCCCCACCCAGCCTCCCAGTTTGATTTTTAAGAACACTTAAAAACACTTCCAGATTTGTAAGACTCTTCACTTAGACAAGGATGTCCCTATAACCAGCAGACAGGCAGCATCTCATGGAAACTGAATTTTGGTGTAACCAGTAGGGTGGAAATGGATAAGCTATGCAAGTGCCAAGGAGAGGAATAAGCCAAAGTCTTCATCTGCGAAGCTGTGCTTTAGGATCCTTGTAGATCCCTGTGCTTTGACCAGGAGGCATAACATCCCTCCCAAGGGGTTTCTCCTACTTCCACACAATTTCTGAATAAAACTGAGGATGGAGCGTAAATAGAGGGTGGAGGAGAGATGATTAAGTAACTCGTTATAGCCTAGGTTATTAGTTTATTTACATAAAAATGAGCTCTCCCAACACCTGTCTGTTAGGTCAGTTCAGTCCCAACCACCTTTAATAATCTGAAAAGTATTCAATATAAAGCATTCTGGTGTTCTTTAAAAAAAAGTTTTTTTTTTTTCCTTCAATGATCCAACTGATGGGCAGGCTTCACAGCTACATCGTCAATGTGTGTTACAATGGTAATCTTCATTTTAATTTCCAATGAGAGGAGAAGAAAGGCCACTCTAAAAACAGCTTGGGGTTCTCCCCTTCACACCTCTCATTCCTCTTCATAAAAGAGGCTGTACGACTATAAAGTAACTAAAGATATTTGAGTGCCTTCACCTGCCACAATTTGCTCTCTGGATCCTGATGGAACTTCCAGCTATCATATCCTAGAATCTGTATCACATATGCAGAGACTAGAGGATTTCACAGATGGGGAAGGGGGGAAAGAACTGGACAAATTCCCCTCAGTTCCCTGGTTGAATACGTTTGCTTCCCAGGAGCTAAGGATGCACTTCTGTCCAGAGTATTTCCCTTTTGAAAGTGTGGTTTTCAACTTACACGTAAGTGAGATAAATTCCATTAGTGTTCTCAAGTGCTGTTTAAAAACACGTGCTTTCAACTATTTCAGAACACATGGTGAGCACAGACTCATCCCCTGGCTGTGGGACTTAGATCTGATTTTGCAAAGACAATCCAAATGACTTAGGAAATCAAATTCCACTCCTTCAGTAGGAAAGCAGATGCTGGTCACTCGGACGTGGCATGGGAAGGTGGGGTGTGCATCTACCTCTTTGCAGCAATGTTGGGGGTAGAATCTGGAGGGGCAGGCAGACACTGAGAAGTGAGGTAATTGCTCTCCAACACCAGTCCACCGCAGAACCACAGCTGTCTCTCGGTACAAGGGTTTTCTTATCCTGAACATTTCACAGATGAAACCTTTTTTTCTTGCTGAAATCTACTGGAAACAACTCTCCGGCGCAGGCTCTTCTGCTCTGATTTTCTCTAACTAAAATCCTTTAAGACAGGAGGATGTCTGGTCATGAGACCTGCACAATCATGACTGGATTTCAGAGCGAATACTGGGGAGACCTGTGTAAAGGCAGCTTTGAACCTCACGTTTCAATTACACTGCATCACAACCGTCCATGGCTCAGTTACAATTCATAGGTGAAGAGAAATTCCCTCTAAGGAGCGTCTTGTGACCTTTTTCTTCACTATAATTCCTTTTCATGAAGCAGTTAGACTCTACTTACGGTCTTGTCTAAATAAATACAATTTCTTAACACATTTCAAGTAATTTATGTGACTAAAACTGCATTCCCCAAGAGGGCAGAGGAGTACCGTGTTTAAGTACATGCTCTTAAAGAAATAAGCATGCACATGGGAATGTTTTATTACCGTTTTCTCATGAATCTGTGAACACTGAGCTCCAGAGAGCCACATCTCTGAATAGAGAAGGATCTCAAAAGGCCGCTAATTTGATAAGTTAGGGGATTTTACTTTAATCTTTTTAGATTTTCAGTCCAAACAGTAGCCTCTAAATGGAGGAATGTACAAAGCCAGGGATCCCCTCTAATGACAGGAATGTTTAAGTACAATTAGTCATATTTTTGAAAGCCAACAACTGTTTTCCAATAGATTGGGACATTTTATTTTTTGTTTCAAGCTGGATCACAAATTACTGTATTTTTCTTACAATAGAGCTGAACTTTTATTTGAGGTTCTCTGTTTCAGAAAAGCAGACATGATGGATTGAAATAAAAGATAATTTATTGCAATGCTTACTTTCATGTGCAGAGAGACGCAGTGTAATTGTAATTTACAGTAGCTGTCAAGGAAAATCCATCACAGATGACATTAAAATGACTTATTTTGCCTGAGCCACTTATTGTTTAAATGTGCATAATCTAATAGAAAGAGATTATTTTTTAAAAAAAATCTGCTTTGTATTGTTCTAAATTAATATTAAAACATACTTATGAATTAAACATTAAAAAATCATTTATTGATAGTTTCATCATGACACCTCCAACTATAAGTTTAAATTATTTTGGAGTGAACTGTCATAGATTGGTGACGCATGTAGCTGCATATTCATGTTCTTCTCACACATATGGATAATATGGAGATTACTGTAGAGTAAATTCAGTTAGAGAGTGGTATAATAGTGCCATGGCCTAGAGATCGCTGGGAGTTGCTCCTGAAGAAAAGGACACAGAGGAAAATCGTCTTTGTGAAATCATTTTAACTGACAGTTCTTCAGAGACACCCTCCTATTCTTTAGGTTTCTGAGCAGGAGTTCAAGTTCTCTTGTGGCGACCTCAGGGTTTGGGGTAGCACCCAAGAAGTGCAAGTTGCCTGGCATTCTCAGAGGGTGTCCGCAGAGGGAGGCTAAGGCAGATGGCGACTGACTATCTTAAAGAAAGAGGACCAAGTTGAGAAATGTTTGTAAGCCTTTGGTCTGTAAAGATTCCAAGTACTGGATCTCATTTGTTTATTTACTCTCTAAATATTTTTCCTGAATTAAAAAAAAAAGGC
This sequence comes from Peromyscus aztecus, assembly GCA_902168405.1. Lineage (NCBI taxonomy): Eukaryota > Metazoa > Chordata > Mammalia > Rodentia > Cricetidae > Peromyscus > Peromyscus aztecus. The sequence continues at coordinate 10,005 of CABHPQ010001176.1, forward strand.
AAAACAATAGATGTTCAGAAATACTGCTTTAATGCATCAGGACAAACATTTGTCAGAATCGGGGCCAGTTTCCTCGCCAATGGCAGACATAAACTATCTAAATAATGAAATGTGTTAGGGTAAGAGTAAAAAGTTCATTGTCTGTTATTTTCCATGTAGTTTTCTGTGTGCAGTTGTTGGGGCTGATCTGGTTTTCAAAGGAGCCTGTTCATGCAAATTCATACTCTGCCCAAACTGACCTTCGCATCCAGATAGCTAAAATCCAATGTCACTTTGAATTCCACTCTTCTGCTGCTGTTGCTTTTTTTTTTTTTTTTTTTTTTATGTAGCTGGAATTAATGTAGTGAATATGTAATGAAATGCATTATCCTGCATGGAGATTTATCAGATTTTCCGACTGAATGCTGGGCTTTGCAAGTACTGGCTGGAGTTCACCTGCATGTTGGTGTGGCGTGTGGCTCTTTTTTGTGAAGAGTTAAGTCGTATACAAAAAGAGGGAACAAAGGTCAGCGCCCAGCCACCACTTGAATGTGAGATTTTTCTTTTTATTCCCCTTGATGTATACTAGGCTCTGTGTTATTAGTCTTAATGATGGAAAATTGTAGTGTTGATACAAATCTTTTTTTCAAAGTAGTAGGCGGGAGCTCCATTTGTTAGTAAGTTTTTTTTGTGACTAAAAGCCACGGACAGTACATTTATGTAGCAGTAAAAGGCCTGGATGCTCTTTCCATAGCAGAGCTAATTATTCCTACTGTGACCTTACTGATCTAGCCTGTTCCTAGTACATCTCATCTGCACGCCTGTTCCTCTGTGTAGATGGTGTCAGAGAATATGAAAAACCCTATAATGAAACCATTTTCATGATGGAGAAAGGCTACTGGAGTTGCACTTGCTACAAAGAGGCTCAATTATATGAGTAATTGTGATAATTTTCTACATTCATAGCCTTCAATGGGGAAAAAAGAATGGGAGCCACAAAGGAAAATTACTTTAACAAGAAAGTACAGAGAGTAAAAATGGAAGAAGAGACAAAAAGGGGAAAAAATAACCAGAAAAAAAGTTTAAAAAATAGATCTGGAGGGAGGAACAGCAGCAAGACAAGGAAACAGCAGAAAGCTCAAAGCCCGTGTGCAGCTGTGTTGCACAATTAAATTGAATTTTTTTTCTGCAGTTGATGAATGTGACTACTGCAAATGTGCCTCTGTAGTTAGCTATCATTTGTTGTTCCGTGACAGGAAAAGGATAATTACCTCTCAGAGAGAATCAAAGGCTGACATGCCCTTTAGACACAGCCATGAATGCAGAGCTCCACAGAATGCCTGAATAAGAATCCAGTGTTCTCTGCCCCCTTCTACTGAAGAATAAATTTTGTTAAAATGCAAGAGCGCCACCAGTAAATTTGTTGAACCCTAGGTGTTCAAAAATATGAGGTGCATCTATCGACTCATCCCATTTGCAAAAATAAAACTGCATTTTGAATTCATTTCTATTATATTCATGGACAGTAAGATAGTGAGATATGCATTAAATTTCTTTTCCCAGTAGGGGTCTGATTCAACATTTCCTATGAAAGAACAGAGAGACACTATCCTTTTTTCCCAGGCTAGTTAGCCTATAATTTAAAACTGTCAAAAACACAATTTTGTTCAAAGTCTTCAATAAAAGCTTCTCAGATATAACCCAAAGAGATTTTACTAAAGTTTGATTCAGACACTGTTACAATATTTTTAAAGCCATAAATACATTTAACTGATATTTTACTGCCTTTTTTCTTAAAGTATTTGAAGGCGTACTCAGAGAAAAAGGCAGCATCTTTTCAAGGTGACTGAGCTTTCTATCCTTTGGGCAAACGGGAGTACTCAGAGGCCCAGGCTCATATTAATGAGAACAGCACTTTAAAGGAACTGGCCGATCATCTTTAACAAAATGTGTTACTTTTAAATGAAAACACATATTCTGCATGGCTACTCCAAAACATTTAGGGGAAGAAAAAAAAAGGATCTGAAATTGGGAAACAGATTACAAAGAAAAGTCTTGAGTTCAGAAAATACACTTATACTCAAAAAGCAAGCACAGGAAAAATTCTGGGGAAAGTAAACAATGTTTTATAGGAAAAATGACCCAGACAAAAAAGTGATGCAGAGCAGCCTTTCAGGATATTTCTTAAACTGCTAACGTAAAAAGTCAGGCTGCATTGAGCTCACACTTCTGATCTGGCATCACAGGAATGCCTCTCTATAAAACAGAGGTTTTTTTCCTTTCTCATCATCCAAGGGCTGGGATGATCAGTGCCTTTCTTAGGTACCTTCTTCTACATTTGAATAAGGGAGCATCACAGACCAGTATGTCAGGCTAAAACAAAAGCAGCCATATAAATATTGCTCACTGCTCCAATAAGTTTCCTTGCTGATCCTGGTCAAACTCACTTTTTTTAAACCATTTTTTTTTTCAACCCAGGGAACAATATTGCAGCTTGGCAGTTCACATACTGATATCAGACTGAAATGATGGCTGTGAATCATAAAACATGTCATCAACTTTACACCAAGCCACCAATAACCTTTGTGCCACTCGCCAAGTCCCCTTTTACTTGTCAGGACGAGGCTTACCTGATGGTGTTTCCAATTACAGAGAAGGGGGCTCCAGCTCTGCAAGCTGCAATGGCTTCATCTCTGCACCTCCTGGCAACCTCTACTAACTTCTTACCACATTCATCCACAGTGCCCACCAAAAAGGTTTCAGAGGTGTCTCCATGGTAACCATTGTAATAGACCTAAACACAGGCACAGATTTTAAGGTATGTCCTCGTCTGGAATCCTTTTCTCCTAAAGTATATATACTGTTTGTTTATGCAGTTAGTAAATTTATTACCTTCTCAGAGTTAGTCTCAAGTTCACATAGAAAGAAAAAAAAACATATACTCAAACCATTCTGAAATTTAAAAACTAAAACCATGCAACGATCCTGCAAAATCTAAAAAAAAAAACGAACAAATGACCAGCTCGGTTACTTCAGCTCTGAGATTAATATACTATTGTAGCATTTTGAGCCCTCATTTTATTTCTGAGAAGGCAAAACTATGCTTGGAAAAAATTAGTTATCGAATACACTGACCTGCAATTACCACAGTAGGTTTAGAAAATTAAGTATTTAGCATAGTAAAACATGTCCTCAGTGTCATGAGGATTTACACGCTCTTTTATTTACCAGCTCTAGACTTAGAAATGATACATAATGACAAGAAGAAATAAGATACACGTCAGCACTATAATGGTGGGCAGGAGAATTTCATGCTAAGAATTGATGGGGCTCGATACAATAATGAAATATGGTGGAAAAATTCTACATCTAGAAATGAAACTTGAATCAAATGTTCCAGAAAGTACGACGGTAACAGGAACCACTCCATGGTGTGGATTTTTAAAGAACTGGAACATACCAAAGCAAGCTTAGGAGTAAAATCACAAAGATAATTTTATCCGTCTTCAGCGACTCAGGAGCTCTATGTGATCTCGAACAACATCAGGTTTATCATGAAAACTCAGTGGTTAGCAAACACTAGAACACATGCAGAAGGCAGAGGAGACCTGGTGACTGTTGATCCTTGGACGTAACACGGCATTTACTATTTTACATGAATCTATCCTAATCATCTTCATAGTTCTCCTTTTCCTAAGGCAGAGTGCAGAGCCTCTCAGGAGAAAAGCTACTCACTGAAGCTTTCTGTCTGAGTTAATGTCATGCCCATCTCCTGGCACACACTGAAGAAACTCTGAAGGCAATGAGAAGGGGGCAAAAGTCATCATAGAGACCTCTGGCTCTCAAGTCAGGAAACTGAGGCACAGACAAACAGCTGGTTTGGGCTACTGGCAGAGTACACCCCAATCAATCTGATAGACTGATGGCTACTGATAAAAATATCCTCCTAATCCCCTCACAGTAGTGTTTTCTAATTTATTCCCACTTATATTCCCTTACAGAAAAATGTAAGCATTTGTCATATACAAGAATACAAAATTTGTTACTATTAGTGTAATTATTCAAGAAAATTTGTAACTGTGTTTTTTAAGTAAAATGTATGGCTTAAATTCAATTACCTTGCTGTTTCATAATACTTAAAAATTAAAATATATTAACATTATTTATTTTATGTGTACGTGTGTGTGTGTGTGTGTGTGTGTGTGTGTGTGTGTGTGTGTGTGTATGCACATGCCATGGCATGTGTGTGGAGGCCAGAGGATAACTTGCAGGAGTCAGTTCTCTCCTTGCACCATGTGGATCCCAGGGATTGAACTCAGGTTGTCAAATTTTGGCAGCAAGTGCCTTTCCCTGTTGATCCATTTCATCAGCCTGTTCTAAACTATTAATTTTTCAATAACTCTTAAGATAACTATTTAAAGGATCCAATACATATGGAATACAGTGTGTGTGTGTGTGTGTGTGTGTGTGTGTGTGTGTGTGTGTGTGTGTGGTGTTATTGGGGATTGAACCCAGAGCTTTGCACATGTTTAGCAGGAAGAACATACTTTTGAAGGATTGGGGCAGTCAACTATAACTACAGTTTTCCCCATAAACCATTCTTATGCTTCATTTAACAAGTATTAACTGATCAACTACTATAAACACCACCTTTTCATTAAAAAAAATTAACTTTCAAGAGAAAAAAACAACTCATAATAGACATAAAATGCAATGGGTATTTCCAGACAAAAGTGCAGGTGTTAGAAATGCAGTTTTTCAGTTAATAAAGTATTTCATAAGAAATGTAATTTTTTGATACTGACCAATATGTCTCTTAGACTCCTTTACACTTCTAGACACTAGAAAGTATTTCAAGTGAGTTTAAGAATTGTTGGAATAATTTACACTTCAGAAATGAAATTCTCTATTAAAAGCCTTCAGGAAACTTGGAAAGGAATAATGTGTTCTCCCTGGGCACGTTGGGAACAGCATGGGAGACTTCTCATTTCATTCGAGAAGCAATATTTTATTAGTGGGTGATTAGGTGAGGTAATCAATGTGAAACCCTAAAATCAGGTTCAATCCGAGATAAAAATGTATCACAGGAGAGGTTTTATTTCAGGTGTACTTCATAAAGCACCTCCCACACAATTCTGAGTCCGAAAGACCCGACCAGGATGTGTGGATTGACACTCAGGCATTCTAAGGCACAATGACATGGGAAGTGATATGGGCAAGATTTGTTGGTTCTATCTGGGCACAGACTGATCTGAAGACACAAGGCTGAATTAACTTAAACAACTAAAAATTTAACAACTTACCGATGCCTATTTCCATTATATTCCCATTGCTACCTGACTTCAGCCTGAATATAAGATAACTATTATTAAAAACATTTACTCTCTAATAGAGAATGTGTTTTTTGAATGGCACTCATCTCCAAGAGTCCCTGACAGATGTGCACGTTTTATTTATCTAAAAGTTATTAATTAGTCATAAGCGCACAAATTTTCTTTATCCTTTGTGTAATTCAAAAGGCCCCACTACAGACAATCTGAAATGAAATGAGTACAAATAATCCAAGTCTGAGGATGGTGAAGGGCCTAGGAGATGAGAAAAGGTTACAGCTTGGACAATTTGCAGTCCCCAAGTTCAATCACTTAGGCTTGTTATTTAAAAAGAAAGGCCATCAACCATTCGGTGAAAACTTAAATTCAGACAGAAAAACCATTCTGCCTGTGTGCTGTGAGCTCAGGCCTCTCTCTACCAGGGATGGAACATAACGTTACCTTCAGGGATTTTAATAAATCTAGGGAACACTGCTAGCAAGAGTTGCTGTCCAAATAGACTGACACGCAGGCCAATGTAGCCCCTAATGACAGAGTAAGATAATGACAGGCCCCACTCAAAATCAGCAGGAAGAGGAAGATCAATCTTGGCAGAGTGAAGGGAAAATGCTGGCTTTCTTCGTGTTAGCTCATCTCATACATATCTAGCTTCAGCAGCTGCCTAGTGCTGTGGCGCTCTGCATTAACTACACAGTGGATCAATAACAATTACACCTTCTCAAAAACATGACACATAGCAGGATTGGGCTGACATTTCACTTAGGCCAACATTGATCTCAGTGCATCTGATTCCAGCCCGAAATTCAAGTCAGGCCTGGGTTTACTTGGAATAAACACAGAGTTAAAGACAAAAAAAGGAAACCAGCTGTTTGTGTCCGGGGCTGGAAGTAAACAGTACTCCCCGAGCGCAGCTCACATTTACAAGCCACCCTCCTTCCCGTTGCTACTAGCAATTCTGAAGTTGATCAGGGATGATTTTTTTTTTATATGATTTACTCACCGTGACATCAATGTTGATAATATCTCCATCCTGAAGAGGTCGGCTGAAACATAAACAGAGAAGAAATGGTGATAGACAGATCTCAATAAAAAGAAATGTGAAAATAAGTGCCCAAAGACTACTATTGCGGACCCAGTGAGCTGCGGCAATATTGGTAGTGAAGCAGGAATGGATGGAGTAACCAGATCTGACCTTTGTCTTACATTAATCACACCACATTTTATAAGAAATACAGGAAACAAATACTGCTGCCTTAAGACTTCATGATTCTTTCAAGAGATACACTTCCTAATTACCTGAAGTTTGTAAACAGTCAAAACAAGAGCTGTCAATACAATTTGCCTCCATCACCATACGGTAAAAATGGAATAAGTTAAAGAAAATAGGTAATGTACAAATATTTTTTTGTGGCTCACATACCGCTTTAAGAAACATTAAATGGTGGTATTATATCCCATGTAGAAGTAAAATACCTCAAAATTTTTATTTTATCATAATCCATTTTGGAAGCATGCACGCAGGTAGGTTTCAATTGAACTACAGTATTTTTCAATATGTGCTATGGATCTTAGTTTCCAAAGGAACAATACATTATTGAAAAATGAGTACCTGTCAGGAATGCCATGACAGAGCACGTTGTTTACAGAGGTACAGACAGATTTTGGAAAGCGTCCATAGCCCAGAGGTGAGGGATAGGCATCATGACGGATGATTTCCCGATGAACTAGCGCATCTATCTCTTCCGTTGTCATGTCAACCTGCAATATTAAGCAAAGTGTGCAGCGACAGTTGAGATACTTCCTGTATTTATTGACCGTCCACAACAGCAGCACTCCCAGGTGAGACTGTGTACACTCAGATGAATTCATGGTGTAACACTAATTATTCACAACTCTCATCACCACCCTCAGCCCTGCTCTCTTGATCATCTGGGCATATGATGAAGTTATATACCATTTTGATCAAATGATGGTATATGATGGTGTTATATACCATTAGGAAATAGAGTGAGTCATTAAATGATAATTCCTGGTAGCCTGATGATTTCAGCAATACGTCTTTCATCAATTCCTTCCTCTTCCTCGAGGGTCAGAGCTCTGGCTAAAGGAAGCATACAAATAAGTGTACAAACGAAATGCTGGCTCAGAGAGCCTGGCCCCACACCTTTTTATCTTGTTGAAAACCGCATGGGCGAGCTTTGCAGCGACCGCGGGGAGGTGATGGACCGTCATTTTAAAACTCAATCTTTGACACCTTTCATAGAGGTTTTATTTTCAATAAGCTTGATTTCTTTCATGTCCAGATAAATATATTTTAATGTTTCCCATACCATGTATGGGAAAACCCAATTATTTTCCAACAAAGATAACTGAAACGGAGGGGTCTTGTTTTGTTTCTGTTTCGCCCTGCTGAGGTCTCAGAACCTGGGGTCTCACCGAGGCTAGGCAAGTGGTCTGCTGTTTAGCTGTACCTCAACCCCAGAAACTGAGTTTCCTAAGCACATGAAGACTATCTCCATGAAATCATACCACAAATAAAATTCTATAACAAAGCAAAATTATTCAGGAGATGCTAACTACTCCCTCAACGATTTCCTGTGTTAGTTTATATTCCCCTTGTGCTTGGTTATGCTGCTGTGACAGGTGGGCCACCCAGGCGACACAGTAACCAAATTCGCCACTGAGTCCCACTTTGAAACTGCATTTCTATTTCCTTAGAGAGCAGGGTGTTTTGACCGATTCCGAAAGGACCGACTCTCAGAGCAGTTACTGTGGCTTCTGTGTATTGGGCCTACCCTCTCTTTGTAGGGCACATTCAAGAAAAGAAGGGGCAGACTTCAAGGCAGGACCAACACTTGCAACACAGGGAGGGGATGTCGGAAATATAAGCAGGACACAGGCAGAGGGAAGGTGGCAAAGCCAAAGTCCTCTGCCACAGAGCACCTTGGATAGGCTGGGTCAGCTGAGTATCTCTAGAATTCTGCCAGTTACAATCAAACAAAGAAGTTTACATTATTCCTTGAACGAATACATAAAAAAGTAAAATCCCCTTTTCTCATCTTAAGGCTTTACTTTAAACAATCCAATTATTAACAGACGAGTGTAAAAGGAGAGTTAAGCAGAAACGGAGAGGAAGCCCGTCTGCAGGTCACGCTGAGGCTTGGTAAGACACCACCTTTAAGCTCTTCCCAGCCAGGAGGAGGACGTGCCGGGCCAGCTGACAGGCCTCACGAAGCCCTTGGATCTGATCTTCAGTCTTAACTTCTATGCTGTCTCCCCAGTCTGGCACAATGCCTGTCGTCACATAGTCTGGCTTCTTTATGTGCTTCAGGAAAAAGGATTGAAAAACGGAGATCAGAACCCAGCACGCGACAATGGCATCCTTCTTTTTCGGACACAGCCTCCTACTTCATGGAGATCTGCCCTTCCTGCTGAAGCACCGACCTCCAAAGCCAGCACAACAGACCTCCAGGCTACCCCCAGTTCCTTCCCCTGCCCTTTTGAACTTAACATCGCCTGGTAACGCTGCTCTGGATGGGCTGTTAACCTCACCAGGCTTTGACTCGGGTTCTGTTGAAGGAGACTTCTGGTCAAAACAAACGTCAGCTTTCTGTCCTTCACTCCACCCGAGCCGGTCAGCGGCATAGCCCGTGGATGAAAAAGCACCATGTTTCCAATCTGCACAATGCTTGATTAAGAAACACTCTCATCTTTTTTGAGTAATGATAAAATGTATGCAAAGGACAGTTCTCAACACCCTCTCCCAATGAGTCCATGTAAAAGAGTGTCAAGTTCATGGGGCCCTGCCACATACACATGCTTATACTAGGTGACCCGATAACTGAGCACTAGACAAAACAAAACAGCTTATTTCCTTGATGTCTTCTCCAAGGACAATAAAATTACCTAGAAGGCTTCCATCGTTCATCAAGAAGAAACAAAGAGCCCGCTCCTAACCCAAAGTCAGACATCCAACCCTGATGCCCCGTGTCTGGTTCTCCGGCAGAGAAACCCACTGGTGGTTTTCAGGAAGTAACACTGTCTTACACACAGCTTCTGTCCACCCTGAGGTCTGCAGGGCCCTTCCTGAGCATTTATAGCAATGGACTGCCGACCACAGCACAGTGAGCCTACACAGAAGTTTGGGCCAGGAATCACACTCAAACTTCTGCAGGGCTGAGAGGTTGGGGCTCTTGTGTTTGTGAAGAGCACCAGGCCAGACCTTAGGATCTTCTCTTATTCCACTATTCAGAAGGGCTTTTCTCTTTTCCATATTTGTTTGCTTTTGAGACAGGGTCGGTCTCTCATGGAACCTGGAGCTCATAGCTAGTCAACAGCTCCAGGGATCTACCTGTGCCCACATCCCCACTGCTCAGCACTAGAATTACAAGCATACACCACCGTACCAGGGGCTTTATGTGGTTGCTGGGATCTGAGCTCACATTCTTACACTTATGTGGCAAACACTAAACCATCTCTCCAGCCCTAGGGGCTTTTGTTATTCGGGTAATAAAATGGCCTGGCTTGTCACAGCTGAGCCCTGAAGAAACATCCCTTCTCCTATAGTCACCCCTCCAACTCCCACAGCTAACCAGGTCTCCCCTCAACAAGCCTATGTCCTTATTTCTGCTCTGTGATCTGTCTTGGTTATAACTATAGCTGAGGACTGCTGGGCTGTCTCTGGAACTGGCTAAAATGCATAATACAACACATTTTTTTTTATATCTAGGTAGGTGTGTGTGTGTGTGTGTGTGTGTTGTGTGTCTGTATGTCTGTGTCTGTGCATGTATGGATACAAATATGCATTCATATGGATACAAATACACATGTGTGCAGAGGCATGGAGACCACAGGATGATACCTGATGTCTTCCTTAATTGTTCTCCGCCTTATTTTTTTGAGACAGGGTCTCTCACTGAATCTGGAGCTTACTGACTTGACTATACTGGCTGGCCAGTGAACCCCAGGGATCTCCCTGTCTCTGCCTCGCCTCCCCAGCTCTGGGATTACAGGCGCTGCTGCAGTCCTGGTTTGTTTTGTGTGCGTGCTGGCCCTCGTGTTTACAGAGCACGTGCTTTACTGACTGGCCCGTCTCCCCGGCACCTAGAGATTTCTTTTTGTTTTTACTGAAGTAAAAGAACGTCAGTTTAATGACTAATACCAAACGCTCGCTCTCTCTACGATGGCCAGACTGAAGCTAAGGTAGGGCTTCGGCTCTTTTGTCTCTCAAGCCTTGTTATAAAAATGGACTACTCACCTTTGGGGGTATGCTCAAGGTGATTCACAATAAAGAAAAAGAGTGTAAAAGGAAGAAAGCAGGTGATTTTTGTGACAAGTCCATATTTCTCTTAGCTATTTTTCTTCTTTCTAAATGACCGTTTACACCTCCTTTGCATTTTCAAAGGCAGAGAGATTGTCTTTCCACAATACTGAAACCTTTGATGGGGGGGAATGAAGAATGCTCTGGCTTTTATTAATTTACTCTAAAAAAATTATTCAAAAGACAGTAGTATTAGTAACAGAAAGTTTAAGGGCTTAAAAACATCCAGTATGTTAATTTCCATGAATCTCTCTTGAATCAATCCAATTTTACAGTCATTTTCTCTTAAAAAATGAAAAAAAGGAAGCCATGAACTATATATACACAGTTTTAGTTCCAGTTTTTAAAACATAAAAATTTTTCATGATTAAAAGTTGAAATCCAAATAAGCTAAGCAGTGTTTGTCAGGCCTTTCTTTTTGTTTGAATATATATTCTCAAACTGCAGGATGTTAAAATAAAGTGTTCTATCACAATTTGAAATCACAAACCAAGTTTCAAATTCATGATTCAATTGTGCTCGTGAAGGCCACCTTTGCCCGCCAGAGCGAGAGTGTCAGCCTGGAACAGTACGGTACCTTGGGGACAGGATGTGCTGGAGAAACTGCGGCTGGCGAAACTATACTGTGGGAGACATCCCTTTGTCTCCAGAAAAAGACATTTCTTCTTTGTTGACTGCCTGACCGCTTGTGTAAGTAGAGAGGACTGAGTGGAGAAGAGAAAATTCTCTGACAACCTGTGAGCAGAAATAGATGTATTTCAGGTTAAAAAGAAAGAAAGAAAAGACATTAACAGTGTTGCCCTAGGAGGCATCGTACCTATTAAACCATTAGTCTTTTTCTTTATTGACTCAAAAAAGAAAGCCCCAGAAAGGGGGCAGTCGTATTCTGGTACAACAGTAGCACACCATATTGACTGACTAGCACTGTGTACGTAAATTTCTGACGGTGGAAAGCTTTACTCTAATAGGAAATAAACATACGGAAAGATCTGCCCCGCAGCAGGTGTGGAAAAGAATTTATGCTTCGGTACCTTGTGTGACGATGTCCAGATAGCCCTAGAATTCAGGGCACCACTTTGGTGGCTCTATACTCTTTAAAACCATTTTCCCTTCAAAAGCCACAGACAAACTGCCAGCTGCACTTCTGGCCTCCATAGGATTACCAACTGCGTGTGAAGTTCTTGTGCATGAAGGCATTATACCGAAATTGTGATGAATGCTCGTGTTGGACCAAATAGCAAAAATGTAGGTATAAAACAAACATAGGAATTTAGAGATATTCATTAAAATATTAAAAGCACATCTTTTGACTCAGCAATTTATCTCTTCAGACTTTATTCCATGGATAATATGGATGTATGGAGCCACACCCTTACTTAGGTATTGTTTGGGTAGAAAACTGCAAAACAGCCTGATTTCAAATGGGAATTATCAACAGAGGATGGGCTAAACATATAATACAGTCTATCTCTACAACAGGAAATTCTGAAGCCATTAAGAAGAATAACGCTAACTATGGCAGTATACATCATAACCCTAGCACTTGGGAAACAGAGACAGGCAGGATGACCAGTTCAGGGTCGTCCTCAGATGCTCAGTGAGTTTGAGGTCATCCTGGGCTACACAGGACACTTTCTCAGAAGAGGAAAAGGAGGAGAGGAGCTGAGTGGTCTTTGTGCATTAGTAGGCAGAGACCATAAGGCACTGTTATGGAAAAGCACACACTGAGCACCATACATAAGAAGGAGCCCGTTAGGTGGGAGTGGACATGGTCAAAACACATTGTGTACATGTAAGAAATTCATAAAGAATAAATTAAAAAACCATGCGCAAAAAAGAAACCCATTAATATAAAAGATGTTTATTTATATAAGCTTGTATATGACTATACATTGCCAGAATTAATATTCATCAATAGTGGGAATTTCTAGAGTATGTGATTAGGGCAGGAAGTGGGAAGACTTTGATTCATTTTATTTTCTTCTATACTGTTAGCTTTTAAAAACCATCTACTTCTCAAAAAAAAAATCCACTTCCATCACTATTACAATAAAAGTAATCATTTAGAAAAATCCCCCACAGGTTACAACTATATGATGAGTTGGCAAACTCCAGCTAAGAGCCAAATCTGGCCTGCTGCCTGTTTCTATACAGCTTAACATCAAAAAAAAAAAAAAAATGGGTTTTTATATTTATAAGTGGTTGGGAAAAAAAATCAGAAGAAATAGTATCTTGTAGGGTGGAATTCAGACTTTGGCGTCCGTACCTACCCTGAGTTATTTACAACCAGACATGACTGTTCCTAAGCTTAAGGCAGAGTTGACGAGCTGTGACAAAGACATATTTACCTCTCAGCCCTTCACAGCTGCGGCTGACTTTACATGCGATTCGTGCTGTGAGGCTCCCAGGCCAGGAGAATCGGCCACACAGGAAAAGAGATTCTTGGTGACCCCTCCTCCAGGGAATGAGAGGAGCTGGGATTACAGGAGCTCAGTCACCCCCAAGCACTCCGTGCTGGAGAACTGCTGGCCCCAGAGTCACATCTCAGCCTCGGAAACTGATGAGAATTGATCCCCAAGGTCAGCGTTGCTCATGAATTGGGAAAAGGCATGAGATTCAACATCCAAAGTTTCATTCAGTTATGTTTTTCTATCAGCTAGAACTGTTAAATCAGACACACAGAAATTTTGGGTAATATGTTTACTACTGTATGACATATATAATGTTGAATAGGACATATTAATACATGTTATTTATGTTTATACTTTTCTCCACTGCTGGGGACCTAACCCAGGGCCTTGTACACGGCAGGTTACACCCTCACAGAGCTACGTGCCCAGCCCCACTGGGTCCTAGTATTATTGTAGACGATTCCAAACACCGGGCAAAAGGCAGAAAACCTTTTCTTTCTTTAACGGTTTGTTGCTTTTATTTTTGAAATAGGACCTTTGCTGTTGACCAGGATGGTCCTGAACTCAATGTATTTTTCCGTCTCAGCCTTCTGAGAAGTTGAGAGTATATTCACAAGCCACTTCATACAGCTCTAAAAGGGCTTGACACAGACAGGCATATTTTTCCTAGTTTTTAAAGTATAATGTTTTTCTAATGAGTAGATGGGGTAGGCAAACATGAAAACCTGAGTTTGACCCCCAAAACCAACATAAAAAGTTATGTATAAGCCAGGTGGTGGTGGTGGTGGTGGTGATGACTACGGCGCGGCGGCGGCGGCGGCGGCGGCAGCGGCTTAATTCTAGCACTTGGGAGGCAGAGGCAGGAAAATCTCTGTGAGTTCGAGGACAGCCTGGTCTACAAAGTGAGAGCCAGGATAGCCAGGGATACACAGAGAAATCCTGTTTCGGACCCCGTCCCCCCACCCCAGGCAAAAATGTCATGTATAGAATTGAACACATTATCCCATCACTGAGGAGACAAGTGGACTCCTGGGGCTCTCTGGAGAGCTAGCCTGGCCAACTTGGTAAGCTTTAGGCCAGTAGACCTTGTCTCACAAAGGGGTGAGGGACACAGTAAATGAAGAACAATAACAAAAGCTGTCCTCCAGCCTCCACACATAACCACACCCAGGTATTTTCCCAACGACAATACCTCCAGCCCTGGGGTTGTTAGGTGAGAGTTGTGGGATTTTGGGTTTTACAGTCCTGTGGGGTTTGAACCCAGGGCCTTGCACCTGCCAGTGTTCTACCACTGAGCTAAGTGCCCGGGTTCAGCCTTAAGATTGTCAATTGAAGCTGGGCATGGTGGTGCACACCTTTTATCCCAGCACTCTGGAGGCAGAGGCAGGCAGAACCCTAAGTTCGAGGCCAGCCTGGTCTATGAAGGGAGTTCCAGGACAGTCAGGGCTACACAGAGAAACTCTGTCTGTCTTAGTTAGGGTTTCTATGTGAAGACACACATGACCACAGCAACTCTTTTTTTTTTTAAATTTAGCTTTTTTATTGATTCTTTGGGAGTTTCACAGCATGCACCCCAATTCCACTCACCTCCCAGTCTCCCATATCCTCCTCACCCCTGCAGCGCCCCCCCCCACCAAAGGAAACAAAATACAGTATGCCAGAAAGCAAACAAAAACAAGAACAAAACAAACAAACAAACAAAAACCCAAAACACCAACCAAAAATCTTCTGTCCCGCCTCTCCACCTCCTCTGCCTTCGTCTGGTGGCCCCTGGGGCCGGCGTGTGTCACACAGTGTACCCTTTTGTCCTCCCAGCTTTACTAGTAAATGTTCACTGCAATGAGTCACTGTCTGGCTCAAGGCCTCTGCTTTCTGGTACAGCATCACGGCTGGATCCTCACCGGAAGTCCTCTGGGATATCCCGTGGCCACCCCAGTCATGGAGATCCTGAGGGTATTATTCCACAGGACCAGTCCCTTCACGAGCTCCAGCGGGTCCTAGATGGGTAGATGTTAGGGTGGGCCAACCCAAGGCCCGGCTGTGGGCCTGGGCGGTAGCTGAGCTGGCCAGTCCAGGCCACTGGGGCCACCCACCTCGGGTGAGGGGGCAGAGTCAGCTCGCCTATGTCCATGCCCTCCGGGTAGGTTCACCCTCACCTGTGGTGAGGGGTGGGACGGTTTCTTCGGAATGCAGAGGCCAGCTCTCCTGCTGCAGTGTCTGCATTCCCAGGGCCTGCGAAGGGACCGTGGCAGCTCTTATAAAAGAAAACATTTAATTGGGATGGCTTGCTTACAGTCCAGGGGTTCAGCCCATTATCATCACGGTGGGACATGGCGGAGTGGCAGGCAGACATGGTGCTGGAGCTGAGAGTCCTACATCTGGTGGGCAACAGGAAGTGGTCTGAGTGTCACACTGAGGGAAGTGTGAACAAAAGAGACCTCAAAGCCCGCCCCCACAGTGACACACTTCCTCCAACAAAGCCACACCTACTTCAACAAGGCCACATCTAATAGTGCCACACCCTTTGGGCGTCATTTTCTTTCAAACCACCACGCTATTTCATAAAAAAAAAAAAAAAACAACAACAACAAAGATTGTCAATTGATATCTGGGGGTTAGAGTGTCCTAGGGAAAGTAGAAGTTTAGAACCCAGACGCCCGGAAATCTATTCAACTCTACCACTTGCTGGCTCTATGTACCTGAACATGTTTCTTCTTTAGAGTCTCAAGTGAGAATTAACTGGAATAAGGAATGTGAAATTATGTTGGGTTTAGTAGATGCCTAGTAAACAACAGCTTCTTCAAGGACATTTGAAAATTAAAATGTGAAATGAAATTTAAGCTCCACTAAACAGCTTTTAATACTGAACACTTTTTGTGTCAGTTACTGAACAAGGAACTTTACATATGCTAGCTCATTAATCCTCACAAGAGCCCTGCAAATTCAGAACTATACCATATTCATTTTTAATATTTTTTTTTTCCGATGCATAGATGCATCATCAGGGGACTCGAACCCGGGACCTCCGGGTCCAGAGGCAGAGACCCTAGTCTCCGCGCCACCGCTCGGGTTCACTCATTTTTAATATTTTTTAAAAATTTTCTTTACAACTTTTATGTATATGGATGGTTTGCTTGAATCACATGGTGCAATGCCTGTAGATGTCAGAAGACGATTTTGGATTCCTAGAAACTGGAGTTACAGATGGTTGTGAGCTGCCATGTGGTTGTTGGGAATTGAACCCAGGTCCTCTGGAAGAGCAGCCAGTGCTCTTAACTGCTGAGCCATCTCTCCAGCTCCCTGTTACTATATGGGATATGCAGTAAGAACCAAGGCTCCCCAAAGTGCATTACCTCTCTCTGAAGCATTTCAGTAAAATTAGCTAATACATAGAAACATCCAGAAAATAGAGAGATATCACAGAATTGCTGTTCACTAGTATTATTTTTCCCAGAAGGTGTCAATGGGCGGACCAAACCCCTTTCTCTGACCACACATGCTTCAGTGAGGCAGTTGGAGCCGCAGGTGGAACCAGGCTATCACTCTAGCCCTAGTCACATCCTTAGGCAGGCTCACACGTAAGGGGCAGTCTTCCATCCTGAGGAAGTGTATACTAGGATTACAACTAATAACATCAATGCCGACAAGACTGTAGTGGTTCTGACAGGTGTGGTATCACACGCCTTTGATCCCAGCACTGGGGAGGCAGAGGCAGGTGGATCTCTGTGAGTTCGAGGCCTGTCGGGTCTATATATCAAGCTTCAGAACTACATAGAGAGACCCTGTCTCAAACACAAACAAATAAATAGTGTAGTGACTCACTTTTTGATAACACTCACTGACAGATGTTCATTTTATCACATATTGCCTCTTACCAATTGTTAGGTAGGCAGCAGCTGGTCATGCCACTGTTTAAAGATGAGGAAACACACTCTATTCCCCACCCCCACCCCCACCCCCAGGGTCATACCACCCTGATGTACCAAGCCTTATCACAAAGGTTTATTTTTTATTTTTTTGTTTGTTTGTTTTGCAAGTCAGGGTTTCCCTGTACAGCCCTGGCTATCCTGGAACTAGCTCTGTAGACCAGGCTGGCTTTGAACTCACAGACACCTGCCTGCCTCTGCCTCCCGAGTGCTGGGATTAAAGGCGTGCGCCACCACCGCCCTACTTTTTTTTTTTTTTTTAAATAAAGGTTTATTCTAGCCAGGTGGTGGTGACACACACTTTTTTTTTTTTACATTATTCTATTATCACTCTTTTTTTCATTTTTATTTATTTATTTATTTTTCTATTATCAGCTTGATATAGTACAAATTCTTATTCTAATAGTGAAATGTTTCACTGTAATTGAGTAAAACCAAAACTTATTATAAGCCACAGTCATCCTAGGGTCCCCCCTGCTATGTAGCCTAGCTTGATTTGTGGGTTGCAGTCTGATTGTCCTTTGCTTTATATCTAGTATCCTCTTATGAGTGAGTACATACCGTGTTTGTCTTTATGAGTCTGGGTTAGATCACTCAGGATGATATTTTCTAGTTCCATCCATTTGCCTGCAAATTTCATGCTGTCATTGTTTTTCTCTGCTGAGTAGTACTCCATTGTGTATATGTACCACATTTTCTTAATCCATTCTTCAGTTGACGGGCATCTAGGTTGTTTCCAGGTTCTGGCTATTACAAATAGTGCTACTGTGAACATAGCTGAGCATGGATCTTTGGGAAACACACTCTCACACTCTCATAGTCATCAATCAGCCTCCCTCCCCTAGCTCTCCATTTCCAAGCCTAGGGCTGCGACCAACACATTGCCCTCTAACAGTATTCAGGAGCTTTGTAAGTCCAAATATACCTGGCCAAAACTGCAACGTTCACAGGGTTTGGACTTTGAAGAAAGTTTTGTTTGTTTGTTTGTTTAATCTTGAAAAACATGTCCTGTGCTCAATTAACATTTGGAGTGAAGACTTTTTTTTTTATGGAAATTCTTAGAGAAATTTCCCTCTAATTGGGAGGCATATGGTAATGAAAATAGCATACCTTGAAGTAAGCCAGATCTGAGTGACCCAAACATCTGAAGTTGCCTCACATTCAAAGCATTAAGGGGAATAAGTGTTCTTCCTCCCGTCAGGTGAGGTGGTAGGTAAGACAACAGGTGTGGAAACTATCTCCAGAGAACAGCTGCTCCATAAATGATCTCTCTCCCTCCCCTCCTCCCACCCTTTAACATGCTTATTTGTGGGACATCCAACTTTATTCTTCTGCTCAACACTGTGTTTACTGTTCCTACTCCTATGTGCTACATCGGAGATCCAGGAAACCCAATCGTCCCTGTGGGGGAGGGCAAACATCAACCCAATCAACAAAAAGGAAGGAGGGATGAAACCCGGCTGGGGAGACAGCGGTGGACGGTACCCACCGGGGGTTGTATGACCATTGCCTAGCAAATGCAGTCCCAGTGAACTCTGCCCCACAGAGTTTCCTGGTGCCAAGGCCCTGAGGAGCGCTTCCCAGGTGTTCCAGAGACAGGAGAGTTAGCACTGGCCTTCATTCAGCAACACTTAACCGTCCTGCTACAGCCAGACCTCCGGTGCTCTAGAGTCAGATCAATCTTATCACACAGGATTATCCTCCGTGTGGCTGATTACGTGAAAGAGTGGCCATCTTTATCAGCATTATCAAGTTCAAGTACGTAGGCATTACGGGGGAATCTTTTTTATGTACTTAGACTTGAATTATGAAACCCTGAGGTCTCCACTGGGATGCCTGGGTAAGGCTTGTAAGTTAGTCACTTTCTGGTTGAACAGTGTGGCTAATGTATCTGTCCCACCAAATGACAGGCTCGCTGACAGAAAGAGGCAGGCGTTCTCCCCCAACCCCCCCCCCCAGTCTACAGGCAAACACTAAACATTTGACAACAATGGCTCTAATCAAATCCACTTCACCTTTATATTTGAAGTCAAGTATTTTCTTTCAATTTAATAAAAGGTACCCTATACATGTTATCATAAAGTAACATGATAGTCACCTATCATTATTTATTTTTCCACTAACTATTGACCAGGAAAAAAAAATAGTGTTTTTACAGATGAAATGAACAGATGGGTTTAAGTCCTGGTACCTTGGAAGATATTGGTCTTCCGATCACCCTGTAAATGGTAGCCAGGGAGGGGGTCATTAACTATGCTAATCATATTGTAATTTTTAAAAATTTTTATTGTTTTGGTGTGTGTTATAGATGCTCATATCTCTCTCTCTCTCTCCCTCTCCCTCTCTCTCTCTCTCTCTCTCTGTGTGTGTGTGTGTGTATGTGTGTGTATGTGTGTGTGTATGTGTGTGTGTGTGTGTTTGTGTGTGGTATGGAGGTCTGGGGAGGACTCTGGGGTCCTGTTCTACCCATCTCTGCCTTATTCCTTTGAAACAAGATCTCTTACTAAATCTGGACTAGACTGGCAATCCTCAGCGATCCGGCTGCCTCTGGTCTCCCTCTTCCAGTTCTGGGGTTACAACTGTAAGCAGTACCATGCTCAGCTTTTAAATACGGGTGCTCAGATTTTGAAACCAGGTCCCCATGGTTGCCCAGCAAGCATTCTTACCCAAAGAACCACCTCCCTAGCTCCATCATATTTTAATCAATCAGTAATAGTCAAAATTCCAAAAGCAAAAAGCCAGGCAGTGGTGGTGCACACCTTAAATCCCGGCTCTCGGGAGGCAGAGGTGGGCGGATCTCTGAGTTCCAGGACTACAGAGCAAGTTCCAGGACAGCCAGAGCTACACAGAGGAACCCCGTCAAAAAAACCAACCAACCAACCAAACAAACAAACAAACAAATCCAAAATCAGAGTGGGCAAAATTAAAATCCCAGTGTTTAACATAATCAGGGTTCTAGAAACATACTCAACTGTAGTATCTGATGCAGAAGAAGTCTGTTGAGTTTTCTATGTAGTTCTCTGTCTTATGATACCTATGACTACATCTGTCTCCCAATTTGCTACTAGTGTGGTGCTCGGTGACCACCCTCAGAGACAAGAACACCGCCTGGTCCTCTCTGCAGCGCCGTTCACCCGACACACAGCACATGCTCTTTTGGTGCAACTGCTTGGGGAAGGAGATGCAGGAGTATGCTAATTACTGCAGGGCCAAGTGGACCTATGTGATGCTCAGGGTGCACCAGCAGAAACTATCAAAAGCCTCAGAACAGGGAGCCCCGAGCAGCAAGGAGTCCCTTGTTGTTAATTTGATCAGAGTATCGTTACTGCTGACCCCCTCGCAGAAAAGCTACAGGGTTCCCCAGGCAGTAAATCCACACGTTGTTGTAAACAGAGTATTCACTGTTCTCAAAGGCAATAATGCAAATTGATTTCAATGTCACAAAATTCCTATCAGAGTCTAGAGCTGAACTCTGAAGTTTATAGACACCTGCTTCTTTCCCTCCACGGAGTCAGCAGCACACTGTGTGGGCTCAATGTCTCTTGAAATCATTCCCTGTCCTCTGGATCCTGCTGCACTTGCTTCGTATTTTCAATTTATGCATGGACTATAGTAAGTCCAGAGTATGGGTTTAAATATTTTCATATTTGGTAATAACATCAATTTCTAAACCCTGCTTTTTTATTTCCCTTCATAAATTAAGTCTGAAAGGTAGGGCTATAGAACCCTGCACGCTGGAGGGAGGGCTGTGTCTTCCATAACTAGTGTCACTGCACACAGTCTGCCCCGTATTTACTGGCCTTTTAACTCAGGGTCCATTTTAATTGTTATCTGCTCGTGCATTCTATGCCACATAATGAAGTGCTTCCATTTCACCCACCATGCCCCGGGTTTCTATGTGTACCTTTACTAATGACCCTTTATTAAGTCAATTTTACCCTTGAAACTGTGAGTTTTCTTTTGGTCAACAAGTATTTTTAAGGGTGAGGTCTGAATGAACTTTCAAAGGGACCTATAAAGTGCTTATTATTTGAAACAGTTGTAAAACTGAACAAAGTCCCCCTGTGCTCTAGCGTGGCTACCAACACCTCTATCTTTCATTGTATACTTTCACCCGGCGGCAGCAGGCCACCAATCCTCACTTACGCTACATTCAGAAGGACCAAACATCTGGGTAGAAAACAGCACAATAAAGTAGCCTGGTATGACTTTACATTAGCTAACAATGTCAACCAGAGATAATAGGGAATTGAAAAGACACCCTGTAAAATGTCTTGCTGAATATATTTCTTCATAATGATCAGCAAATGCCAAAGTCTAGTAACAAAACTATTATTTATAGCATATTAACATCTAATTGATTTTACAAATGGAGGCAATTATTTTGGATGAAGGGAGGACTGTCTGCCAGATTTAAATGATTTATGATTACCAAGAGAGAAAACAACAATGTTTTACTAATTCATTTTCAACTGGGGCTCTTCCAGTCATTGATAATTTTAATTTTAACCAAATGATTTGCTTAAATAATATATTAACTTCAACTTAAAAAAAAAAGGCAACTCACTTTGTGTCAGCAATCTGACAGGGTTTGGTTTTATTTTACTGTTCAAAACTGTTGCTTCCTCCAGTAGGCTTAGAAAAGACCATACCCTAGTAACACAGTTTTGAAGAGCAGATTTAGAACCACAGAGAGATCACACTTTCATGAACTCGAACCAATTACTTGGAGCAGGAGCCGCAGCTCTCACAGAGCGTCGTGGGCATGGAGTCCAAGAGAACAGTGCAAATCCATCTGTCTCCGATCTCTTGACCCAAAACATCGACTGGCTGCTTAAAAGGTTTCATAACTCACACAAATGTTGCAAAAGAAAAATCAAACAGTCTGAGACACCCACTATGATGTTTTTGCAATCTAGGACTAGGATGTACATGTTTGAAAAAAGTGAGGAAAATGGTGGGTTCCTTCCCATTTCAAGGCAACTCTAAAGCAGAGGAGAAGCTCATGTTTCACAAGAAATAACCTGTGCATTTGTGGAAGGAAAAACACATCCACACACGGAGGGATTGCCCCGGGCTGAAGCAGAAACTGATTGGGCAAAGCTGAAGGACAAGGGCTCTTGAAACTAAACAAAAGCAAATTCATCCTGTTGACAGATGTTGCTTACATCAAAGCAATAACGAACTCCCCCGACTCCCAATTTTTAAAAACAATTAGTACCCTTCTACAATCCACACATTGAGGACAAAGTTAAGTTTTTTAATCAGCCATAATAAACATTATTAAATCTGTTCCCAGAGAATTTCAGTTCGGTTAGAGACTGTTCTTGTGTTTTTAGCTGTGGGCCTTGCCAAACAGTGGTTTATTCATTCCCATGGACATGTCTGGGAAGGCAAGCCGGGCATGCCATCAGGCCCTTCCTCTCAGGGGTTAACTGCTCTGGCTGCCAAATAAAATACAGAGCGAGCCATGTAATTATGGAGACAGTCAAAGGGCAGGCTCTATTTTGAAATCTATTTGCACAGACAAGGTCTTCCAATTGAACTTACAGGAAACAAGCTGGTAAAGAGCCCCCTTTCCCCCAGATGCCATCCACACTTTTGCTCCATTTCAGGAAGTCATGGATATGGACACCATCCACCACCGCTTCCTGGATTTCAAGCTAAGATGCCCTTGCAGAGGGAAGAGTGGATCTATTTCACAAACCTAGAAGGACCATTGGGGGTGGGGGGCCTAATTAGCAGCATTTGGAAACAGCCTCTGAACGGCAAAGCTACAGCGTTTGTTAAACGTTCCTAAAGAGGACACAGGCCCAGTTGGTATGCAGGTGTTGGGAAACAGCTCATTTTCTTCAGTGTCCAAAAGAAAGCACGTAGTTGAGGGTAACAGACTGCTACAAGTACTTGTCTGAAATACAGATTCTGACTGACGTCCAACAGGGTTGTCCCTGCAGTTATTTATAGCTAAAACCATGACTACAGTCGTGAAGATCCCACAGAACGAAGAGAAAATGCACCAAATACTACGTGACAAAAATGTGGAAACTCACTTTTAAAACCGGTTGTATTTCTGTGTGTCTGGGTGTTTTGCCTGCATGTCTGTGTACCATGTGTGCACCTCATACTCATGGAAAAAAGAAGAGAGCCTCAGATCCCCTGGAACTGGAGTTACAGACAGTTGTGAGCTGCCATGTGGGTGGTGGGAATTGAACTCTGGTCCTCTGGAAGAGCAGCCTTAATTGGCTGAGCCATCTCTCCAGCCCCAGAAACTCACTTTTATAGTGAAATTAAGTGTTCATCCTGGTTGCTCACACTCTAAGTTGACCACTTCTGTGAGGAGGCATGGTTTGAACACTAAAATAGGATTGGCCATTACAAATAATAAAGTAAGCGGCCGATGAAGCGAGACAGACCCTAGTCTGTGGATGCCACAGCCATCACTCAAAGTCTGGGAGCAGACCAACTAGAGAGTCTGTCACACAGAGAGACCTTCTGAGGAAAGCAGTGGCAGCCTGGGGCCCCCTCGTTCAATAGTAAAGGTCAAGAATGGTTCCCAGGTCAGAGCAAAGCAGGACCCTCCCCAAGGCTCCCTCAGGAAGTTAGCTCTACATGATATCCTGCCTCCTTTTTAAAAAATGTATTAACAGCAATAACACCACTGACAGGCTCACACACTGTTTAGGAAAAGACTTCAATTTGCTTCTTTAGAAAAATCAAGTTTAAGAATAGAAAGATGTTGAGAGCACTGTGCTGTTCTTCCTGAGGACCTGGGTTCGATTCCCAGCACCCACATGGTGACTCACAAACATCTGGAGTTCCAGTCCCAGGCTATCTGACACCCTCTTCTGGCCTCTGTGGGCATCCAGTACTTACCTGGTGCACAGACACACGAGCAAAAAGAGCACCGTAAGCATAAAAGAAATCAATGTGGTAATGGGATTATTTACCAGGAGCCACCACCAGAACCTAAGGATCTATATAATTCAACAAGAAGAAATCA
>CABHPQ010001176.1:41865-58462 GCA_902168405.1 Peromyscus aztecus
GGGGGGGGGGGGACCCTTTCCTCCCCAAGTTGCCTTTGGTCATGGTGTTTTATCACAGCAATAGTAAAGTAACCAAGACACCTAGCTCTCTAGTAATGCATTACTAAATACTGACAAAATAAAAGCAAGCCTCCTTTGCTAGTCTATTTTCTCCATAGTACACTGTGGTTTGGAAGTGTCCCTCATATGCCTATGTGTTAAAGGCATGGTCTTCAGCCTGCAGTGCTACTGGGAAGTAGTAGACCCTATAAGAAGTGGGGGCCTTGTGGAAAGATGTTTGGTTATTGAGAGTGTGTGCTTAAATGGGATGCTGGGACCTTTGGTAGTTTGAATGAGAATGGTCCTCATAGGCTATGGATATATTGAAATGTTTAGGAGATATGGCCTTGTTGGAGGTGTGTCACTGGGAGCGAGCTCTGAGTTTCAAAAGCCCATGTCATTCCCAGTTAGTACTCTCTCTCTCTTTCTCCCTCTCTCCCTCCCCTTCTCCCTTTCCCTCTCTCTGCCCAGTGGTTGCTGTCTCAACACGGAGGCTCTCAGCTACTGCTCTAGCGCCGTGCCTGCCTGTCTGCCGCCATGCTTGCCGCCATGATGGTCATGGACTCACCCTGAAGACCTCCTGTGCTTTCTCACTTAAAACCTGACCTTTGCCCCAGGGCCCTCAGTGTATATGTATGTTCTCACCATTTTAGGACTTTGACATATTGTTCCTCTAGCTTCAATAATCTTGTTCTTCACTACCATTAACCTTTAGGTCTTCTAAACTGTCACCTCCTCTGATCCTTTCAGACCTCAGTAGATGGCCTATCTCTGGGACCCACATTCACTGTGAGTGCCTGGCAATCGCCCTTAACACATGTGCTACCATTGTCCGTCATCTTCCTACTCTGACCTTCCACTGGGTTGCCAGCTCCCTGGGGACAAGGAATGTGACTATTTTATCACTGCATATCATGTCTGAGAAATCGGGAATCTCTTACAAATAAAATGAGCCGGTATGAAGAAGATTAAAGGGAAAAGACGGTAAAGGAGGACTAAGTGTGGTCCACGGATAACAGTTGTCAGGGACTAACTACCGTGCCCACGATTTAACAGGAAAAGGACTCGCGGTTGCCATCACATTAGAAGTGTTGGACGTCTGTCACTGGGTTCAGGAAAAAGACTGCAAATGAGATCAAGGTTACCGCACAAAAGGAATGATAAAACCGTAGTAAAATGAAAGAAGATAGAACATACCTAGGAACAGTATTTCTGCCCAAGATATAGCAAAACTCATTTCAGAGGTCAAAAAAGATGGCGACTCAAACACGTATCCACTTTTACTGCTAACTGACTTATTTACTTACATAACTTCATGGTGCTAGTGTTTGAACCCAGAGACAAACCAGGCAAGAGCTCTACCACGGAGTCCCACCCCCAGGCCCGCCTCGCTTACAGGTTATGGCAGGAGCCCACACAAAATCAGGAGCTGAAAAGCTCATGATGGGTGGGGATGGCTTGGAGAACCAAGGAAACGGAATGGAATCTATGCAGTGCAGTGAGGTGGGAATTCTCAGGAACCAACTGTGTCACCAGAATTCCAGACAAGAGAAAACCAAGTTAAAATGGCAAGTGGACGGAAGTCTTTCAAACACAGAAGTCCCCAGATCTCATAAGACACAAGGTGAGACCACTAGACCACTACCCCTTGACCATTCTGTTTGTTTGTTTGTTTGCTTGCTTTTTCAAGACAGGGTTTCTCTGTGTAGCCCTGGCTGTTCCAAAACTCACTCTGTAGACTAGGTTGGTCTCGAACTCAGAGAGATCCACCTCCCTCTGCCTCCCAGGCGCTGGGATTAAAGGTGTGCATCACTGCCCAAACCCTCTGACTATTCTGATCAAAGACTAGGGAATGAGTCTCAGGAGGTGAGACAGTTGGACATGGGGCACAGTGCTGAGGAGGAGGGGGTTGGGTGACAAACTCTCTCCGGCCCCTCTTTGACAGTTTTCTAACTATACATTTCTAGAGATGGAATTAAATAACGGTGCTAAGGCTGGCTTTGCACCACAGGGAGAATGTGTGTCTATCACATCTGAGGCTTAGTTCCTTCCCCAGCACTTCAAAAACAATACCTTTAATATTTTTAATTTTATGCATTTGGTTATTTAACTCAATGAGTTTATGTACCACATGCATGCAGAGCCCATGGTGGCTAGTAAAGGGCATCAGATCACCTGGAACTGGAGTTACGAACAATTGTAAGCCACCGGGTGGGTGCTGGGAATCAAACATGGATCCTGTGGAAGAGCAGCCAGTGCTCTTAACCACTGAGCCATGTCTTCAGCTCACAATACCCTACTTTTTAAAAGTAAGTGGCAAGCACCTATAGTCATCAAAGGCAAGACTTCCCAACTTCGTGGCTGGGGCATGCCATATTTAAAATATTCAACATGGGACTGAGGATGTAACTTGCTTAGGAGAGTGCTTGCCTGGCATACATGAGGCCTTGGGTTCAATTTCCCATCACACAAAACAAAACAGTGAACCTAACCAGCAAATAGGAATCATTTAGGGCATCCTAAAATCATCTCAATGTAATATAATACGTTGTGTGAACCAATTTGCAGTTTGTCTGTATTTTTATTTTTTGCTGAGCTAAGGATTGACCCTGTGGCATCATGGACACTAGATAAGCACTTTACTACTGAGCTACACTCTCATCCTTGTAAATATATTTGCTGTAAACATATTTACAAGTCAGAAAATCATGCACCACAGCCATGTCTCCCTCCCGTGGTCAGCCTCTAAGGCTGAGTGGCCGCTTCCTTGTCCACAGTTTTCCTTCTCACACATGTGGCCTCTTTCACAGGCAAATGTGTGTCTTCTGCTCCTCATATCAGAGGGGACCTGCCACGCATTAGCTCCTTCTCCTCTTCACCCACTCCTTCCCACTCTCATCCTGGGTCTCAGAACTGCCTCCTCACCCTCCAGTTCTAACATGTTAATTCTTTGTCTCTGACTAATGGGCCCTTTCTGCCTGCCTCCCCGTGCTTTCCTCTCAGACTCCTGAGATGCGTCTCCTCTCCTTTCACATTCTCTAACTCCTGGCCTGGCTCCTAATTTGAACTGTTGCTTAGGAAATCTGGTAAGGTGGCCGAGGAGACAATTGGGGCAGATGCATAAATGCAGGCCATGCGGAGACCAGGTGGCCAACCCAGGGTTCCCAGGCCTCTGTGGCGGGAGGGGGTGGGCCTGAACTAAAGGATGGGGCCAGCCAAGCCTCCGCCAGAAGCCCAGTCCTGCTGCTCAACAGCCGGAGTGCCCACACAGGGCTGGCCTGGATTGGCTCTGAGAGTCGCCAGTTGGACATACTGACCTAGACAATAATTAGGTCACGTTCAAGGTCTGCTGCACAGAACAAGAAAGACAGTTTCAAAGAGGGCTAAATATCACCCTTACAGATTTTACTCCTAAATTTTCTAGATTTGCAGACACAGTAAGAATTGAAAGGCAGATCCGAACCAGGTACTGGATACTGTGACACACAGAACCTTCGAATGAATATTCTTTCATGTGCTTTTGGAAATGACCCAGGTACTTGGTGAACACAGGGGAATCTAGTAGGTATGCTTGATGAGAATCCACATTGGGAAGGAATTGAAGATCAAGGTCAGGAGTGATTAATATACACACAGGAAGTCATCAACATTGAAGCAATATGAATCTCATTAAATCTTCAATAGCTTCCTATTGCCTGAAGGAACGGAGTGGTATTCTAATGATTAAAGCAATAACATTAAAGTAGAAAACAGCATTAGAAAATTAATCTGGCCCTTACGAAAGAAGCTACCATCAAGCACTAACCACTAAGCCCTCCTCCTAGGGCTCTCCTTAGCTATGACTCTTCGTTAACATGCCACTTCTCCTTCATTAACTTTGTTAACCCTTCTCCCTAGTTGGAAGCCTTGGCCAAAGCTAACTGGTGATGGAGGCACTTGAGGCCCTCCTCCTCTTCCTCTTCTTCTAACCTAGTTAACAGATCATCCCCCACGGTGAGGCCATCCCACTGCGGTTCCTGGCTGTCTGCCCCCCACCACCCGCCCTCCACCCCCACGCCCACCCCCCCACCCCCGGTGTTCACTGGCCCACGAAGCTTTCTCCTGCTGTGGTCCTCACTGCTTTTCTGACTGCAGTGCCCCGCACTGCCCTCTCTAATCCCTCCAACAGCTGCTCTGCACAGAGCGCGGGGCAGGGGAACCGACAGAGGATGGCGGAGTTGTTTCTTGAAGTAGCGAGGATTCCCGGACAGGTCGGCCCCGCACAGCCGGTCGGCACCGAGTCTGCCCAGGCGCCCTTTCACCTCTCACTTAGTTCTGCTGGATCTTACAGGAAAATCATAACCTTACCTGTACTACAGACAGGCTGTGTGAGGCCTCAAAGGCGGAGATCACGGGCTAAACTGAGAAAAACTGAGTTTGTTACATAGACTCCACATGAGAGAGAACATTAGCCTAACGGGACACTTCAATGACTGATCAACTTTCATGTATGTAGGAGGAAACTTTTTTCTTTTTTGAGACAGGGGTCTCTCTACATAGTCCTGGCTGTCCTGGAACCCACTATGTAGACTAGGCTGGCCTCAACTCCAAACTCATCGAGATTTACCAGCCTCTGATTTTGCCTCCCAAGTGCTGGGATTAGACCAACACAACTATTCCCAGCTCTGTAGGAGAAATCTTTATAGACCACAGTCTCTATCACTAGCTTCCATAAGGACAGAAAGCAATTTTAGAAAAGACTACTCAAGTGTAGCATTTGAACTGAAATACTCCCTCCTAAGGGAGGAGGGAGGCCTAAGACTCAGGAGGCTCTCAAAGCTGCCGATCCCAGGCCCCCCAGAGGATACACAGTGAGCGATTGCTGGGGGAAAGGAGACTCTTCCGGAGCTGCCCATCCGCCAGGCAGAATGCCCCAGCTTTTGGGATTGACATCATGATTGGCCACTGGGGATGCTGGAGTCACTGGGGCTCCTGAGGGTAACCCCAATAAGCCCACTGGCTCACCAAGCTGGACTTGGCTGGGCTTAGAACAGAAGTTTGTCCTTATCTCCCCCGGGAGGGAAGAAAAAAAAAAATCACAGGACACAATGTGGGGGAAACCACTTTGGAAATACTTCCTCTTAGGCACTGGGATGGCTCAGTGGGTAAAGGTGCCCACCAAGTCTGCTGGCCTGAATTCAGTCCCTGAGACCGACACAGAAGAAGGAAACAGACTTCTTCATTGTCCTCTGACCTCTACATGTGCTCTGTGGTACACATGCCCGTACACATGCACACGCACGCACGCACGCGCACACACACACGCATAAACAAATGTTCAGAACATTAAAAATCAGAAAGGAATGCCCACCCTTTCTATCTAAATGGCGAGGAGCTTTTGTTTGTTGTTTGGGGACAGAGTCTCATGTAGCACGTGTGGGCTGGCCTCGAGTTTGCTGTGTAACTGAGAATAACCTTGAACTTCTGATCCTCTTGCCACTGTCTCCCCAGTGCTGGGATCACATGTGGAGGCCACCTCACCAATCTGTGGTTTGCTGGGGATCAAACCTCCAGGATCTTACTATGCAGCATCGTCCAGCTGGCCTCAAGGTTTTGGCCCTCCTGCCTCAGCTTCCCAAGTGCTGCGGTTACCAGTGTATACCACCATACTTTAGATCTTAATACCGCTACCATGAGTAGCTACCATGGGCTTACCCTACGCCATGCCTTGTGCTAAGTGAAGCTGTAGTAGCCAGTCTCCAAGATGGTCCCCAATGCCAGCCTTCTCGTATGAACGCCCTGGTCCAGCTCCTTCCACCAGTGTATAATGGGATGCATGCCATATAACAGAAGCAATGGGAAGTCATTTCTGAGGTTTGGTGAACAAAGGCTGTGGTATGTTTTTGTGGCTACTCATCACTAGCTCCACGCTGTGATGACTATGGCTAGAGTCTCAGTTAGAAAAACAAAACAGTAGCTGAGTGTGGTGGACCTCATCTGTAGTCCCAGCACTTGGGAGCTGAGGCAGGAGACTCATGAGTTAACGAACAGCTGGGACAAAAAAATGGGGTCTGTAGACCAACAGCTCAACTGCAACCTTCTGATCCTGACCAGAAGCACGCAGCTAACTACTGGCCTGTTGGTCCTTGGGCCGTGGCTGGTGCTGTTTGTCAACTGCACCCTAGTTGTCTGAGAGTCATTTGTTATACAGTGATGATTAGCATTATTTGCATTATTTATTTGTTTATTTACCAACCCCCCACCCACCTCCACCCCGGCAAGACCAGGTTTCTCTGTGTAGCCCTGGCTGTCCTGGAACTCACTTTGTAGATTAGCCTGGCCTAAGAGATCTGTCTGCCTCTGCCTCCCAAGTGTTGTGATTAAAGGTGTACACCAACACCACCCAGCAAAGATGTATTTATTTATGTATATGGTGTTTTGTCTGCATGTACATTTGCACACCACAGAGCTAGAGTTCTAGACAGTTGTGAGCTGCCATATGAGCGCTGGGAATTGAACTCAGGACCTCTAGAAGAACAGCCTTAACCACTGAGCCATTTATCTAGCCCTATTTTCCTTTTAAATACAGGGCCTCATGTAGCCCAGGCTGACCTCCAACTTGCTATGTAGCCAAGGAAGCACGGAGTGCTAGGACTTCAGGTTTAGCCACTATATCCAGCACCCAGTTTCCCTGATGCTTGAGATGGAGGCCAGAACTTCATGGTGGGTGAACACTCTACTGAGCTGTATCCATAGCTAGCCCAGGCATGATTTCTTTAAACACTTTTGGTATCCCAGGAAGGCAGGTGAGCCTTCACCACCATTTACAAATGAACTCACAGAGGTGAACTAATGCACCCCAATAATGACTAGCTGAAGTTTTGGGACTCAGACATAAGTAGCCTGATTTGAGAACCCACATTTTTAGCTATTGTTTATAGCCTGCCTCCTACTTCTTGTGTGTGTGTGTGTGTGTGTGTGTGTGTGTGTGTGTGTGTGTTAGTTACTAGGGATCAAATCCATGACCTCATACATGTTAGGTAAGTGCTCTACCACTGCGCTACACATACCCATGGTCCTCATATTACTTTTATAATCAGAAATTACAGTGGAAAGCATTTTCGCCCCTAGAAAAGGAAACTCCCCCACTGTCCTTCACTGTGTCAGGGTAGGGGCTCCCTCCCCAGTTCCTAGGACCCCCCTCTGCTCTTTCTCACCTCTTTCAAGGAGGCCTCCTGATCCCTGGGGTCTCCAGTGATCCTGCCTCCTTACCATTTTCTTTCTTTCTCTGCTTCTACACATGGCCATTCCCTGTTTCAAAAACAAAGCAAGGGCTGGAGAGATGGCTCAGCAGTTAAGAGTACTGGTTGCTTCCAGAGGACCCAGGTTCATTTCGAAGCACCCGAATGGCAGCTCACAGCTGTCTGCAAATCCAGCCCCAGATGATCTGATGCCCTCTTTTGGCCTCCCTGGGCACTGAATACATGTGGTACACAGATATACAGGCAAGCAAAACACCCACACACATGACTAATTAATTAATGCAAGGGCTGGAAAGAGAGCTCAGTCAGCAAACTTGTGTTTGCTGCACAAGTGTGAGGACCTGAGTTCGGATTCCCAGCACCCACATCAAAAGTTGGGCACAGTGTTGTATTTGTAACGCTAGCACTGGAGATGCAGAGATGGGCAGATCGCTAGAGCATACTAGCCACTCATCCTAGCCAAACTGCTGAGCTCCAAGTTCAGTGAGAGACCCTGTCTCAAAAACCAAAGTGAAGAGCAATTGAGGAAGACAGCCAACATCAACCTCTGACCTCCACAAGCATGTACACACAAGTGTATGTGGCCACACACGCAGATGCACACACGTGAACACACACACACACACACACACACTCACAGAAAGAGAGCCAGTGCTGTTGGTGCATGCCTGTAATCTAGCTCTCAGGACACTGAGGCAAGAGAGTCACAAGTTCAAGAGCAGCCTGGGCTCAATAGTGAGAGCCTGTCTCAAAACCAAAACAAAACTTATGTCCATAAAAATCATATACACAAATCATATACACAAATGTCCTAAGCATCATTTTTCATCATTGCTAAAAAGCAGAAACAACACAAATGTCCATCAGCAGGCAAAGGGGTATACAAAACATAATCTCTCTATATATATTCTAATAAACATATACTACATACAGAAATGATGTATAATTCAGGAATATAAAGGAATAAAGTTCAAGCAAATGCCTGAAAACATCATGCTAAGTGTAAGAGGCCAATCACACAAGACTACATATTACATAATTCCATGTACATGAAATGTCCACAGACCAGGGATGTGCTCAGTTGGTAAAGTGCTTTCCTAGCATCCACGAAGCCCTGGATTTGATCCCTAGCATCACATAAAGTGGGCAAGGTGACTCACACTTGTAATCCCAGGCTTTGGGAGGTAGGCACGGGAAGATTAGAAATTCTAGGTCATCTTTAGCTACATACTGAGTTTGGGGCCAGCCAGGGCCACATGAGAGCCCACAAAGCAGAAACCGAAGGCAAGTGGCTGTGAGTGCTGTGGGGAACAGGCAGGCCGAGGACAGACTGCTATGGAAAGATTCTTCCTGAGGTCATGAAAATAACTGATCCTGATGATGGTTGTACAATCTGGTGAGTATATTTAGAAGCACGGCATTATACTCTCTAAATATATGGATGGTGATGGTTGTCAATTATATCTCTAGAAAATTCTGTTTTTAACAAAAGGAAGTCTCCCTCCATCTCTTGGCACAAACAAACAAACAAATGAAAAACACCGTTCTCTACAATGACTATCAATCCTAAGTTTCTTTTCTTTCTAAAAATTTGTGCCACATCTCTGTCTACCTCTTAGTGGGCAAATTCATTCACCTTTACTAGCCACCCCAACTTCCTCCTGAGAATCTCTTGCTCTCCATATCCATCAATCCCTTCCTGGCTGCTCTGGAGGACCCTCTCCCAGGCCTTTCAGGAAGCCGCCAGCCCGTTCTTACCTCTCCTTTCGCATCCATCCCCCGTTACTATGCACCATTACTCTCTGATTCTGCACTGTTGTCTAACGGATCGAAAAGGCCTTCCCCCGCACACTCAAGAGTCCTTGAACAGTAGACTAAAATGGAGACACCCTCTCAATCCCGTCTCAGTGGTCACCAACGTCAAGCTGACGACACCTGAGTTGGACATCAGTTTCCCAGGACTGGGTCCTGACCTGCCGTCATCTCCTATGAATCCCTTACACAAACCCTTTATCCTGAACACGTTCTGAATGTTTCTGTGTCCTGGAGGTGTGTCTCCACCACCCTGCCTTAACGCCTTTGGAATGCCCTTCTCCCCACACTGCTGACTGTCTTAATCGTCCTTCAGGACCTCGTTCAATTCTCACTTCCATGAAGTACCAACTCCGGCTCCCAATTCCCTGCCTCCCTTCCCCTGCTCCAGGAGCACCATCACGGGATGTACTGTTATACATGCTCGGAGGCTTGTTCCTCCAAACTCATAACCGCTTGGCAGAGTACAAAGTCACCCTTATGATGACACTCCAGGCCTTCCCTGCTACCCAGTTTTCTCCTCACGCCCCTGTTCTCTGGCCTTGCTGGGAATTCTCATCTTTGAACACTTTTTTTTTTTTTTTTTCCAAGACAAGGTCTAGCTATGTACTCTGGCTGTCCTGGAACTTACTGTGTAGACCAGGCTGGCCTCAAACTCATAGATCCACCTGCCTCTGCCTTCCAGGGCTGGTGTAAAAGGCATGTACCACTATGCCTGGCTTGGATACTTTTTTTTTTTTCTTCTTCAAACTAACAGTTTCTTCTGCTTCCAGGTTATTCAATCTAATAATAAAAGACACAGCTTTAAACATAACAGAGTTTTTGTTCTTACACAGCAGCTAGCCTTGGCTAACTCTGGAATATTCCTCCTCCTCTTGCCAAACTCCGGCCTCTTCTTTCCTGTTCTTTCTATAATGCCCATCTGGAAAACTCCCACTCAGTCCAGCTCTCTACCTCATCCCTGCCCATCATTCCACAGATATTTAGCCTGGCTGGCCTTAAACTCACAGAGATCTGCCTGCCTCTGGAGTACTGGGATTAACGGTGGGCAGCACCACACCCAGCCCTTCTACCTCAGGTACTTACACATACAAGGTGATATACATTTGGAGAAAATCACACAGTATCAACAGGTAGGCCACTAAGATCACTGTCATGTCGGTGAGTATCAGTTCAGTTGGGCAATCCTCCTAATATTGGCTGCCAGCTTCTTACATTATTTCCCAATTTCCCCACCTCGTTTCATCTGTAATCTCTAAAACAATGAAAAGAAATAAATGTAAATCAATGAATACAAGGGGCTTCCTCAGTTTTCCGTGTTATCTACTCCATCTATCATTTCCTGAACTCCTCAGAGAACAGGAGTCTGACGGTCTTCCCTCTACCTCATGTGCATGCCTCAGCTCAGCTCGGCCCAGCCAGGCGGTCCTCAACCCCCACCCCAATCTCTGCGTTGGCCACTCCCTAGCTCTTCCACAACCTGCCAGGCATGTTAATCCCGCAGCTCTTCCAGGGTTTTAGACCAGAGGCTCTCAGTCTCTCCTCCCGCCCTGACAAAGCCTTCTTTGTGCTGGCAGCCACAGACCCCGGCTAGCCAACACAGAGACGCTCACTCTCCAGTCTCCATCGAATGGTCCACCGTGCCAGTTACTGCGCCTGCGCATCCGTCTCTTGGCTGCAGTAACTGGGTGACGTCCTGAGTCCCTCAAGGACTGAGAACTTGGGAGGATAAGAACCACATCTTTTAAGTTCAGGACAACGTTGCTGGCATCGCCACTACCTAGGCTCCTTTTGTGTTTCTACATTTAGACCAAACCTTTTCCCTTTTCTCATTAACTTGTGCATTAATACTTTGTGGCTAGAGAATATAGCTTTTAATTTGTTGTTGTTTTCAGAACTATTAAGGCTTCTATTGGCACGAGTTGTCAAGTTTTATCCTATTTCATATGTATCTGGGATTTTTGGTTTTGGTTCTTGCTTTACACATATTTGTAAAAATAAAAATAAAGGTAATATTAAACCCAAAGCATCACATTTAATTTTTAAATCAAACTTACTAATTATACATTCTGAACTTTAACAGCCTTATTGTATCTACTTGTCAACTTCTTAGTTCCCACTGTGACTGTGGTTTTTATCAGTTTTTCCTTTTGTTTCTAATAGTTCTTGCCTCGTGTATCTCAACACATTATTTGATTCATTATTAATAACTTTATTGTAGCATAATTAACTAGTCACTTTTCATTCACTCATTCAAAAAAAATCTTCACTGAATTTTACATGTCAGACATCATTCTGGGTGCTTGACGTACGTCAGAGAACAAAAGAAACACAAATCCTTGTAGCTCTTACATTCTGCTGGAGACGGGCACCAGGCGAGCAGCCTGACAGGGAGCTACTGTGCTGTGCAGGGCCTTCTCGGGCAATGCAAGGATCTGGCTTTTACTTTGAGGGTTTTAAGCAAAAGAATGACATGATCTAATTTGCATTTTTATAAGATCAGTCAGTCTACTACTGTTCACAATAGAATACAGAGGGCAGGGATCGCCACAGAGAGACCAGCGCAACTGCATTAATCCAAGGAAGAAATGATGCTGGTTAAAATCTGGTGGTAATGGAGAGAGAGAGAAAATCTGTCTGGTTTCTGGGTGTAAATTTTTATTTATTTATCATTTGTTTGTTTTTGTTGTTACTGTTTATTAGATAGGGTTTCTCTGTGTAACAACAGCCCTAGCTGTCCTGGAACTCACTTTCTAAACCAGGCTGCCCTAAAACTCACAGAGATTCACCTGCCTCTGCCTCCCTAGCACTGGCCTGGGTATATCTTAATGGTAGGTCCAACAAGATTTCTATTTATTTAGGCTTCTCCAGACAGGGTTTCTCTGTGTAGCTCTGGCTGTCCTGGAACTCACTCTGTAGACCAGGCTGGCCTCGAACTCAGAGATCCACCTGTCTCTGGCTCCTGAGTGCTGGGATTAAAGGCGTGCGCCACCGCCGCATGGACCAACAGGATTTCTTAAATGCATTTCTTAATGGAGTAAACACTGAAGAATGAAAGAAAAAAAAAAAGAAGGAAATGAGTGTGACTGAAGGTTGATAAGAAATCTGAAAATATCACATTGGGGCTGGGAGTCAGCTCATCAGGTAAAGTGCTTGTTGTCCCAGGAGGATGTGAGCTTGATCCCAGCATCCATGTAAAAAAGCTGAGCTCTACAGTAAGTGCCTGTGATCCCAGGGCAGTGGTAGGAGGCGGGGTGGGCAGGCAGAGACAGGAAGAGTTCTGAAGAGCGCTCGATGATCAGTGAGAGACTCTGTCTCAAAAAAATAAGGTGGAACCAGGTGTGGTGGCTTACACCTTTAGTAAGCAGAAGCAAACATCTGAGTTAGCCAGGCTAGCCTGATCTATATAGAGAAGTCCAGGCCAGCCAGGGCTACACAATGAGACCCTGTCTTTAAAAAAAAAAAAAAAAAGTGGAAAGTAATAAAGGAAGATTCCCAATGTCAACCTCTGGCCTCCACAGGCTCACACACAGGTAAGCGCGCGCGCACGCACACACACACACACACACACACACACACACACACATCCATGTACTCCTAAATCACACATAAACACAAAATTTGTAAAAAGTCACACTGTATACTTTATATAGGTGAATTGTATGGTATGTGAATTGTATGCCAAATATGCTGCTTTTTAAAAAATTGCCATCAACTAGGCTGGGCATGGTGGCACAGGGGTATAATCTCAGCATTCAGGAGGCCAGCCTAGGCTACAAAGCAAGACCTTGCTTGAGAAACAAAATAATACAAACAAACTTATCAACAACTAAGGTGAGAATGGGGGGGAGAAGAGTACTTACTACAGATCCAGTTTCAGACACTTTTTAAAAAAGAATTTGAAGCCGAGCAGCGGTAGCGCACACCTTTAAACACAGCACTCAGGAGGCAAAGCCAGACGGATTTCTGTGAGTTCAAGGCC
This sequence comes from Peromyscus aztecus, assembly GCA_902168405.1. Taxonomy (NCBI): domain Eukaryota; kingdom Metazoa; phylum Chordata; class Mammalia; order Rodentia; family Cricetidae; genus Peromyscus; species Peromyscus aztecus. The sequence continues at coordinate 54,940 of CABHPQ010001176.1, forward strand.
AGCCTGGTCTACAGAGAGAGATCCAGGACAGGCACCAAAAACTACACAGTCTCGAAAAACCAAAATTTTAAATAAATAAATAAAAAATAAAAGAATGTGATACATATACATGAAAAAATATATTTTTTTATTTGACATGTTGACTTTGAGATGTCTATTAAGTGAAGTTGTTCAGTAGGCAGGAGATGCAGCCCCTTTCTGGTGTCAGTAAGCCCTGGGATCCTACAGCTGAATGGACATTGTTTAGAGCCATGGGCTTAATGACATCGTTAAGGGGCAGCTGAGTCTAGACATGGTCTGCGAAGTAACTTCTGATAATCTGCTCAGAGTTAATACTGCTGCTTTGTTTTTCACAATGGATTCTTCTCCGTGAACCAATTTTACCTTCCAGCTCAGCTCTGGACACCTGGTAAAGGTGGGATGTCAGCTGTGATACAAAGGATTGTGGTTTGTGATGAAAGTGACTGTACTGGCTAGTTTTATGTGAACTTGACACATGCTACCTCATCTGTGGGGGACGCCGGGCCCCCTCCCCCCCAGTTGAGAAAATGCCCCATTAGATCAGGCTACAAGCAAGACTGTAGGCATTTTCTTAATTAGTGATTGATGGGGAGGGTCCAGCCCATTGTGGGTGGGGGCACCCCTGGGCTGGTGGTCCTGGGTTCTATAAGAAAGCAGGCTGAGCAAGCCATGGGGAGCAAGCCAGTAAGCAGCCCCCCTCCATGGCCTCTGCATCTGCTCCTGCCTCCAGATTCCTGCCCGGTTTGAGTTCCTGTCCTGACTTCCTTCAGTGATGAACACTGATGTGGAAGTGTAAGCCAAACAAACCCCAGTGAATTCTCCATTAGTCTAGAACACACGAGATCCTGTTCACAATCAAAACAAACCTTCCTCTATTTATGGCAGCATAACTGCTCTAAGAATTCCTCGTTGTGTGATGTTTTGATTGTGTTCTGACCAATAAAGCTTGCTTGGAGTCAGAGGGCGGAGTTAGCCACTAGCCGGCCAAAATTAACCACAGAGGTTTTGGAAGACTGAGGACAGATAGGAGAGGAAGCAGTAAGGCGGGGCTGAAAGGGATCTGGCTCTGTTTTGGAGGAAGGAACAGAGCAGGTAGGAAGGACTGGTGACTTCTCTGTTTCCCTGATCCCAATATCTGACTCCTACATTTTTATTGATAAAGAATAATTAGAGTAACGTTTCAGTTCTTTCTGTATTAAGCAACCAGGCTAACATGGGGACCAACTGGTTGGTGGCACTACATATTGAGGTAATGCAGAGGGCAGTGAGCCTTAAGAGAAAACAAATTAATCACACGCACCCCCAGATTTCTGCTCTGCAAAACCTTTCCAAACATGGCATTGGGAAGTGAGGCCATGAACCATCTAAATGCTTGGCTAAGTCAGAGAATAAAGGTTTTGATTCAAAAGCAGCTGGAAAAAAGGCATGCCACTCCACAAGGTCATCAAGACTAAGCTGCTGCTGACTGAGAGCTGAACCAATTCCAGAGTTTGCAATGTTGGTAGAAGTAGGAACCCCAGTTTAAGTCCAGAGCCAACACACTTCCCTGAGCAAACCTCACAAAGCCTCCCGAACCCCAACAGCATTCAACTGAGACCCCAGAAAGTCTATGACTTAGGAGTTAAGAATCACCTGTTACAGGGTAAAAGTGGATAAATTCCATCTAGCTGGCTGCCTGTCTTTATAAATAAAGTTTTATTGGAACATAGCTGTGCTCACTTGCACCTGGTAGCATTGAGAAATTTAACAGATAGTATTGTCACAAAAGCCTAAGATACTATCTGGCCTTTACTGAATTCTACTCTGGAGTAAGACTCCTTGTATTTCCCCTCGAATAAGGGCAACCCCCCCCCCAAAAAAAATCTGTTCTAACAAAGAATAACATCAAGCCCGGCAGAACCAAACTGCTGCCTAACACTCAACATAGCTTAAAGAAAATCAATATAATCTCTAAAAGATATCCATTGTGGCCAGGCGGGGTGGAGCACGCCTTTAATCCCAGCACTCGGGAGGCGGTGGCAGAGGCCAGTCTGATCTATAAAGTGAATTCCAGGATAGTTAGGGCTGTTATACAGAGAAACCCTGTCTCAAAAAACCAAGAAGAAGAAAAAAAAGATATCCATTGTGTGACATATACAATTAAATATTACATATACATCCAGTGGGGGCTGGAGAGATGGCTCAGTAGTTAAGAGCACTGACTGCTCTTCCAGAGGACCCAGGTTCAATTCCCAGCACCCACATGGCAGCTCACAACTATCTGTAACTCCAGTTCCAGGGGATCTGATACTCATGGCAAAACACCAATGCATATAAAATAAAAATAAATAAATTTAAAAAATAAATACTGCATGAGATATGAAGCAGGGAAATGTAACGAAGAAGAAGAAGAAGAAGAAGAAGAAGAAGAAGAAGAAGAAGAAGAAGCAGAAGCAGCAGCAAATAAAACAGACTGTGAGGTAGCCCAGATTTCAAGTGTTCAAAATAGCTGTTATGGGCTGGAGAGATGACTCAGTAGTTAAAAGCATGTACTGCTCTTGCAAGATCAAGTTCCCATAATCCATATCTTGGGCTCACAACTGCCTATAACTCCAGTTCCAAGGGATCTGACTCCTTTGGCCTCCTCGGGTACCTGCACATATGTGGTACACATAAATTCATGCAGAACACACATATGCACATAATTAATAAATAAAAACTAAATCTTTTTTTAAGTTGTTATGTTTACTGGGTGTGTTGGCACATGCTTGTAATCTCAACTCTTTGGGGAGGACAGGAGGACCAGAAATTCAAGGCCATCCCACATAAGACACTTGTTAGGACAGTTGTTATAAATGTATGTTCAAGTCCTTAAAGGATGGAGTTAGTGAGTGAATGGCCAGGAAATCTGAACAGAGAAACAGAGGGAGAAATGCCCAGGACTAAGGTTCATACCTCCAATCTCAGCACACAGGAGGTAGAGGCAGGAGGATCAGGAGTTCAAGGACACTTTGGACTACAAGAGACTCTGTCTTAAAACAAATAGCTAAATGGCAATTCTAGAAATAAATACAATATATATGAGGGTGAGTGGGATTCTCAGTCTTTTTTCCCCCTTTTGTGGTACTGGGGATGGAACCCCAAACCAGGGCCTCATGGGTATTAACCAAGAGTTTGGCCACTGAGCTACACTCCCAGCCCCCAGGCTCATTTTTTAGAGATACACAGTGAAAAGGATCTACAAATGAAGTGATATATACCTAGGGCATACCTTAAAATAATACAGTTGGGGGAGGGCAATGTGGCTGGGGGAAGAGGAGGAGGAACGGGTCTCTAGGCGCACGGTATGTGAGTAGATGGTGCAGATGCAGTTTGCTGCTCTGTTCTCTCTTCTGTGTGTCTGAAATTTCTCATATTAAGAACATTCAAAGGCTAAAAAAGGATAATCTATTCTTCAAAGGACAAAGTTGTTGGGTTTTGTTTTGTTTTTGTTTTTTTCTTTCTCTGTGTAGCTTTGGAGCCT
>CABHPQ010001177.1:0-25510 GCA_902168405.1 Peromyscus aztecus
TGCAGGTAGAGCACTCAGACACAAAATAAATAGATCTAAAAAAAAAATAAAAATAAAAAATAAAAAAAACCCCAAATAACAAAAGAGTAACTACAGTAGGGAACTTTGGCAACACTACTTAAAAAGTGAGTGAAAAATCATTACACTATTTTATTAAAAAGTTTTCTTTTTCCTTTCTTTTTGTTTTTTGATTTTTTTTTCCTTGTGCTGTCTGGTCTGATAGTATGGTGAAAAGCACAGAGCATCATCTCTGACATTGCTGCCAGCCCAGAGTGCCTGTCCCAAATCTAATCCTGTTACAATAGACCTGGATGTTGCCAAGGGTCAAGGTCGAAGATGTCACGTAAGACCAGAGCTGTTGCGGTGAAGGAGAATGGAGGGCCGGGCAGCTGATGGCAGCAGGTGCTTCTGAGCTGGCCCTTCTGCAGAGATGTACATCAGAGAGAGACTTAGCAGGGGTGTGGCATGAGCTGGCCATGCAGACGTGGCAGCTTCCCTATTTCAGGGCAGCCTGGGATGATGTGGGGAGTCTCCGTTCCAGGAAAGACTCAGGAATGCCTGAGTTTTTCACGTCAGCAGTAGAACTTTCACATACATCAGGGGGAGAAATGCCAGTTTTTGACATTTTACCTAAACCTGAGATTGTTTGAAGCAAAAACAAAATTAGCTCAGCTTTTTCGGAGGAAACTTGACTGGCCACAGGCATTCCATTCAAACAGTCGTTGAGAACTGGTCACCCGTGTGTTTGGTTCCATTTTTAAATTGATGTGTATGTGATTATACATACTACTAGGTGCTGGCGGAGGCCAGAAGGGTGCATTGTATTCCTTGGAACTCGAGTTACAGGGGGTTGTGAGCCACTTGGTGTGTGTGTGCTAAGAACTGAGCCCGGGTCCTCTGTAGGAGCAGTAAGTGATCTTAACTATTGAGCTGTCCCTCCAACTCCTGGTACTGTTTCTTAAAGAACATATCCACAGAAATAGTTAGATGTGTGCTGAGGCTTGCTTTCTTGCTTGCTTTTTTTTTTCTTGTAATTCCTTGAACTACTCTTATGCTGCTGGCTTCTCATATTTTGCAATAATAACCAACCTTGCAATAATGGACAACCTTGTGACTGAACAACTTAGCACACATACACTAACATAGATGGGAAAGAAAAGAATCCTTTACAACATTTTGCTAAAAATAAACTCCTTAAGGTACCATCGTCATTCAGGCGTAACAGAATATCTCTGTAATGTTATTATAGGAATGAGAGACATTATCTTTAAAGATGGTGCTATTCGTTTTATTGAACACATTGTTTTCTGTTTTTAAAGTTACTGAGGTTAGCATAACTAATGTATCCCTCCTAATCCCCAAACAGTCTTCTCTGGTTTTGTTTTGTTTTTTTGAGGGAGGGTTTTAGATGTCTGTGGTTGGCCTTAGACTCATTGTGCAGCCAAGGATGAATTTGAATTCCTCATCCCCTGCTACCACCTCCCAAGCGCCGAGATTACAGGCGTGTACCATCACATCCAGGCCAAGATAAAATCTTTTTTGGCCTTTCAGTTACACAAGCTAAAAACCTGAAAGGGAATTTTGATTGATCTTTACACTCACAGTGCTTTTGTCTTATCTAGGGGCAAGGAGCAAGCCATAGCTGCTGGTTTCTTGTTTCACACTTGAGTGATCCACTCAGTAATGAGTTTTCTTCCTAAAAAGATCCTCAAAGGAGACCCAGGGCAGGAGGCTGTTAGTCACCTGTGAATGCTGGCTTGATTATCTGTGCTTTGAAATATTTGTGTGTAAACTGTGCAGAACAGGACCACAGGGTTACAGGAATGTTTGTAGATTATAAAAAGCAGCCATACTGGATCGAGAATGGGATTTGAGGATGTATCTACTCAGCCAAGGTTTCTCGGTCTTCATTTACTTTTTGGTATGAATAATGCTTGGTTGTGAGGAGTGTTATTATGGAATGCTTTAGGAGGTCATGTAAAAGTACACATTGTGCTTGTCATTTAGAGTTTTAAAAAACTCAAAGATAAAAGGCCTTTCAGTAATTCTCATATTATCTGAAATATACTAGTTACCTGCCTGGAATGTTCTTTGTCTGTGACTTTAAAGGTTGACTTATAAATGATTCCAGCAAGACAACACATTTCATTTTCTTGGCAGCTCTTTATTTTCTTAACAAGCTCTGGAATATGTCCACAACTCCAAGTATCCCCACACACCGCCCCCACTTCTTTTCCTTCTACTGTAGTGATAAAAGGGATAGGAATACTAGATACCTAGAACCCGGAAATGTAACTCCAAATGCCTTACTCATGAGCAGGATTTTACCTGGTAATAAGGTGTTTTAAAGCTGTAGGTAAGCCATAATATTGCAGTCCTGTAGTTAAATATTTTATTACCTCCATGAAGAAATACACTGATTTTTCACACTTAAGATTTATCACTAGTAAGCCAAGCCGGGCGGTGGTGGCGCACACCTTTAATCCCAGCACTTGGGAGGCAGAGGCAGGCCGATCTCTGTGAGTTCAAGGCCAGCCTTGTCTACAGAGCGAGATCCAGGACAGGCATCAAAACTACAGAGAGAAACCCTGTCTCGAAAAACCCCAAAAAAAAAAAAAAAAAGATTCATCACCAGTGTATCTTACCTGTTCCTAAGTTGTAGTGTTTTTATAATTGTGTCAGAATGCTAAAATGAAGACTTATTAAAATAACCTTAAGCATGCATGTTGATAGTAATTGAGACATAAAGAATAATGTTTATTTTAATAAGGACTTAGAACTTCTCTTTTGCAGTCTTGTGGATTGGGCAGTGCAGGGTCATGTTCACGGTAGACAAATGCTCTGCTCTAGTGATGCCATTTTAAACATAAAGTGTTAAGTCCAAAATATTCAAATGTAACGAGAAGGGCTTACAGAGACGGCTCTGCAGTTAAGAGAAATGCACTGATCTTGCAGAGGAACCGCTCTGTTCCCCAGCACCCCCCTGGCAGCTCATGACTGCCTATATGCTCAACGGGACCTGACGCCCCCTTCTGGCCTCCACAGGCTCCTGCATGCATGTGGTACACATAGTTGCACAAGCACACATACATTGCAAATAAACTTGTAAAAAAATCTAGAGAAGATGCAATAGAGAGATACGGGAGAGTATTTTATTTTCAATTTTTTTTGGTACTGGGGGTCAAACCCAGGGTTTTGCACATGCATGGGAAGTGATACACAATTGACATGTTTCTCAGCCCTCTTTTTAATCTGTTATTTTGAGGCAGTATCTCAAGACTCCACCCCACTCTCTAGCATTTCTTCTTTCTTACACCCCTTCCAGTCTGCTTCTTTTAAAAATGCACAAAATGAAGTATGTGAAACAGTAGTTATAGAAGACACTGTAACATTTATTTCATTTGGTAGTGGTGCCACCATGAATTATAAGGCCCTCTGGGAAGAGCTATCTTAAAATGTAATGGAGCCGGGCCATGGTGGCCCACGCCTTTAATCCCAGCACTCGGGAGGCAGAGCCAGGCGAATCTCTGTGAGTTCGAGGCCAGCCTGGTCTACAAAGTGAGTTCCAGGAAAGGCGGAAAGCTACACAGAGAAACCCTGTCTCAACAAACAAACAAACAAACAAACAAGCAAACAAAATGTAATGGAAACCGTTTTTTCCCATCAAGTAACAATAGGTTGAAAGTGAGGTTGCCACTCAGTGCTGTGATAAGTATCTTCATGCACCATCTCCCGTAGGAGGGAGGAAGCAAAATCCTCTAATCTCGGCAGCAACCCCTGCTTATTATTCTTTGGTTTTGCCACTACCTGTGAGAGACGGCCAGGTGGCAGCTGTCCAGAGATGATTAAGAAAAGGGTGATTGTAATGCCTTGAAGAATGCAAGTTTTGAACTTGGCACCATCACTCGGTATTTATGTGACTTTTCCTAGTCCTCTCCCCTACTTTCTCTAAGACCCGAGGTGCACAGCAGAGACCTTGTCATCAAAGCCCTGAGCTATCATCAATCACACTTTGATACTTCCCGTCACAAGCCCCACTGGCCCATCTTGTCTTGGGACATGCAGTTCCTCCCTCTTCCTTTTCTATTTCTTTTTGTGACTCAGCCCAACCCTTTCAGGGACATATCCGAGCCACATCTGTCCAAGTCTTCCCCTGTCCATTGCTTTTGCATACACATGCTTGGTAAATCAGCCCCTCACTGCCAGCTGTCCTCATGTAGAAGCAGGAAGGTTTACAGTCTCACTTTTTTGCTAACAGAATATCTTGTCCAAAGAACTCACTTTTGCTAGTCAAGTGTCTCCTCGCCTGCTTTTATACTCACAAGATAGCAGAGCATTTGTTCACGCTGCTTCTTGAAGGAATTCTTTTGCATGTTCGGTGGGAAGTAGAGCCTGATAAAGATTGGTGCTTTAGCTGGGCTGTGGTAGAGCACACCTTTAATCCCAGCACTCCGGAAGCCGAGGCAGGTGAGATCTCTGAGAGTTCAAGGCCAGCCTGCTCTACACAGTGAATTCCAGGTCAGCCAGGGAAACCCTGTCTTCAAAACCAGAATAAAATAATAAAGAGATTGATGCTTTAACAAAGATGTGGCGTTAGCCTCAGCTAGTGTCAGGGTCACAGATCTGAGTATGTTTTAAGAAATGGCCCAAACAGCTAACATATTCTGGAACTCTCCAGGTGCATCAGGTGGCTTGTTTTTCTTTCTCTTATTCTTTCAGCTGCTGTGAACTGAGATTTTGATCAACTTCAGCCTTTGAATCCTCCTCCTCTCTTGGTTCTATTGTTGACCCAGATAGGTTCTTCCATAGTTGGTACTTGGAGATGAGGAAAGGAAACGTCTCCAGCCCTGATCTACAGTGACCTTTACCTTCATGCTGTTTCCAAAGTCAGGCTTACCCTCTGTAGATCCTGTGCGAACTTGTGTGTAAGACACAAGCTCCTGACAGTTAATACCAGGAATAAGTGTTTCTCTGAAATTTTAATGACTCCATCAAGTGTGGTCCAAACAGCTACTTTATCATCCATTAGCTTTTAGGGATCCCGTTGACCCCCACTTCCTACTCTTTGTCAGCACACACTGTATACCAGGTACTTCTGTCCTTACCTAAGCGGAGTCGGGATAAAAATGACCCAAGGCACTTTTTTTTTTCAGCTGTTGTCACTCTCCTATGACTGATAGTGTGAATGATAATAACCACCACCAGAATGAGTGGTGTCTGACCGTCTGAAAAAGGTCCCGTTCCTGTTTCAGGAATAGGGCGTTCCATGAGAAATCTCACAGTGGTCAGCTAGGCCGGGAAAGGAGGGCTGCCAAATCAGGGGATGTAGACTTTGCAACATTCAAGATGAGATGGCCGTCACTATAGCTCTTTTCTACCCACTTTTCCCTCCCTAACCAGCACTGAGTGAGTGGCATCTGCCTGGAATTTACAGTGTTATTTCTTTAATATAATCTCTATATGAGTTATACCCAAGAGTGGGAATAATTTTTATCAGGAAAAGAATGTTGACCAGACTTTTTTAGCATACACACACACACACACACACACACACACACACACACACACACCATGCACACACAGCACACACATTCAAACTCAGGTCACCAACCAGGCTTGGCAGCAAGCACCTTCATCCACTAAGTTATCGGACCAGCTCCAAGCTGGTTTTTAAATAGTCATCTAGTCTTGGTGAGGCTATCTGAAATGTAACTGCATGTACTCTGTCTTGCAGATTCATCTTTTACAAGTCTACCTGTTCGAGAAGAAATGATGGCAAAATACTCAAACCTTTCCTTGGAGAGTCATAATATATCATGGACAGGTAAGTGGATCACGTCCCAAATAGTAAAACGCCAAAGTAAGTTTTTAAAAGGCTTTAAACTAAGTCATGGCTTTGGTCCTTCCCAGCTTTGGCTTTCTTTTTGGTTTTTCGACATAGGGTTTCTCTGCGTAGCCCTGGCTGTCCTGGAACTCCCTCTATAGACCAGGCTGGCCTTGAACTCACAGAGATCCGCCTGCCTCTGGGATTAAAGGCATCCTCTACCACACTCGGGCCCAGCTTTGGTTTTCAGTATGTGAAATGATTACAGAACTTTTAAATTAGTAAGAGTGGTCTGCTCCGGTAACAACATCAAAACTATACATTTAGAATCTAAACTCTTTCATTCAGCTTGTTTGTTACATTATTCCCCCTCTCCCCCATAGGTAGTTTACTGTTTCCCTAGTCTTGAACTGTTTCTTACTTTGTTTCATGGTGACCAGAAAGTGTGTGGCATAGATTTTCCAAGCCAATGTCTGTGAAATGTGTGTGCTGAGTTTTTTAATAGAACATTTTAAAAAAAAAACTTCGCGCAGCTCTTGTTTATTCCCAGATGCTCTCATTCCAGCATTTGGAATTTATTCTTGTAAAAGTCAGTTCCGTATTCCTGTGTGGTTACCCTTTGTTTTACGTGTATGCGTATTCTAGTTGTTGGTTGCCTCTATGAGATGAATCAGTTATTTAAGTGGGGGGGCGCAGGTAAGAATCTCAGTTTGCAAACTATTTGGCCAGGCTGGCCGAGTGGATTGCAGGACACAGGTCTGACTCAGCACAGCCTGGTGCCTGGAAATCAAGGATTAATGCTCAGGGCCACAACAAGAAATACCTCATTAACTAATATTGTGTACTGTATTTACCTAACCTGCAAAAATTTAACTCTTAGCTACTCTTTATTCTAATCGTTCAGATGAAACCAGATTCCTGCTCCCTATGAAAGGACCAGTTGTTCACAGTTGCCCATTGTTTGTTACCTTGATTTGTGCACGTGCCATTCTGGCTTTGCCCTTCCTGGTAGCCCCTGCACGTCACTTTGGCCAAGTCTGAACCAGCACCAAAGTACATCTTAAGAACCAGCGCCGAGGCCTGTTCATGACTTCTATGGACTCAGTTGTTTGTTCGTTCGCCCCCTTAGAGTTCCGGCTAGTCAGCCTGGCTTCCGCATAAAAGAAAGCCTTGTTTGACATCGAGACACTTGAAGATTTGGAGTCTGAAGCTTTTCTTCTGTTGCAACAGTTCTTAGGAAATAAAGCCTTTCTAAAGGTCTGAATTGGTGTTTATTTAAGGAGAGCAAGGACCTGACATTAGTTTTGGAGCTCTGACTCTGAGCTGTGGTGGTGTTTTCATGGAGCCTTTTTGGAAACTTTGGTTGCCATCCTGTCAAAAATTCTCCTTTTGGGAGCTGTAGTTACTGGTCCATGGAATTTAAATTTGAACCATAGGCATTTTCTTACTGCCAGGACATTTTTTTTTTTTTTTTAAAGAATGTGTCTCACGAAAATTGATTAATCTTAAACTTCCCTTGTCTCACCTCCCAAGTGCTGGCATTACAGGTGTGGGCCACCATCCCTAACTACTGGTCAGACTTTGTGTTTTCCATGAACGGTCCATTTTGCCAATAATGATTTCAGCATCACCCTTGTTTGTAAATAGTACTCATGGCATCTCCCTATTGCTGGTTTCCTGTTTTCTCTTTCCCTCTGGACATTTTGGAAATTGACATTTCTATTAGGTTAATTTTTTTTTTTTTTTTTTTTTTTTTTTAGAGAATCAAGCATAATACCTTAGTTACAAATCCTGGATCAAAAGGATGACTTTGGCTGCACTCAATAAATTTATTTAGTGAGAAAGGGAAACGTGGGCCCTGTGCCTGGAAGAAGGAGAAAACATGGCCTTTGGTTTAAAAACAGAACAACAGTAAAAAAACTAGCTGTTTACTTTTTTAACACAAAAAATTATTGTTATTTACTTGAGAAACTCATCCATGGTGTTGACTGTGTGCTGTGTGTATTTTTTTTTCTTTATAGGTTTTATCCTTCATAACAATTCTTGGAGGTGAGCACTGTTGTTATTCCAATTTATAGTTGAATACAAAGAGACTGAGTGGACAGACCAAAATCCCAAGTGGGAATTGGATTTTGCACCCAGGCAGTCTGGCGCCAGAGTCTGCTGGGCCAAATAACTTCTTAATGCCAGGGTATTCATTTCTCAGTATTGCTAAAACAACTATGCCTGTTTGAAGGTGAATGATAGAGTATCTTTGAGGTGATATATTCAAAATCTGTGAAAATAGGGTCATATTAAATGCTTTAACCCCAACTAGGTTAATTGTAGAGAGTGTGTTTCCCAAGTAGCAAGTTTGTGGAAGTATAATTGATGTTACTAACGAGGGAAAAGTCTCTTCCCCTCTCTGTGTCATCATTGGGCTTGTAAAAGCGATCTTTTGATAATGGACTATTTGGCGGTCATTGTTTCCATGACTGCAATTAGAATGTTTCTATATTGTTACTTTCAGTGTTTTCTCTTTTCCGCAGCAAATTGTACTGTTTAGGGTATGGGTGTTGTGGCTTAAACAATGAGAAGAAAATCAAAACATCAGCTGGCCACTTTCTTGATCAGCCTGGTGGAGGCTGAGGTGAGCTTTTTACATTGTTGACCCAACCCGTGTGGTGTTTACCAGCTGAGGTGTGAGCAGCTGACCTGGCATGGTCCCCGGGGGGAAGGAGGAAGCAGAAGCAGAAGTCAGGGAGGTGCGCATATGCTAATCTAGCTGCCGTCAGGTTTGGTAATGTCACTGGAGATGAGGAAATACAACCCTGTTGCCTAGCCACAGGCAGGCAGGACCTCTCGGGTTGGAGGGTCAGGAGCAGAGGACACATCTGGTCTCTCCTGGACTGCTTGCGGCAAGGAAGATCCTAGTCTACTTTAATGGCCTGAAGCTGTTGATGGTATTTTTTGAATCTGGTCTTTTATGGATGGTATAAAGACTGGTGATGTACAAAGAAGAAAATGTGAGTGAGCATTAACATTCACAGTGAGGGGAAGAGGAAACAAGACATAGCTCCTCCTCCGTAGCAATGCCCAGGGCAACAGCAGCAGGCAGCTCTTGGCCTCTAACTGGGGTCTCAGTAGCAGAAATACTGACGGTTTTTGGACTGGATGGTTCCTTGTTGCATGGGGAGGGCCGTTTGCAGCATTGTAGGATGGAGAGTGGCATCCTAGCATCCTAGGCCTTTATGACCAAGATGTGAGGCTGTATGTATGTTCATGGGGGATAAATTTGTCCTTTGCCTGTAAAAGAGGGTAGTTCTGTGTCTCACCTAGCTTCCTGTCATTACAGTGGAATTCCTGAAGCAGGCTACTCCTGAAGAGATTGGTTTAGTCAAAGGTGCCCACAGGAGATGTTGAAGCCCTGTGGGAGGAAGCATTGGTGTGTCTTGAAATCAGAGGCAGGGAAAGCTCTGTGGGACCAGGCTGGCTGCTTGGTCAAGAGCTACCTGATTTCACGGTAGGGCCCCTAGTGACCACAGATTAAGTCCCACCTCTTTTGTTCTTTGAGACAGTGTTTCTCAGTGCAGCCCTGGCTGTCCTGGAACTTGCTCTGTAGATCAGGCTAGCCTCAAACTCAGAGATCCACCTGCTTCTGCCTCCCGAGTGCTGGATCGTGTCTCCAGCATGTGGACCTTTGGGCTGACATCCCACATCCAAGCTGTAGCACCCTGAAGTTCTTTCATAACTGCATTATGGGACTACACATGATTTAAACATCACAGCATTGTGAACAGTTAATAAAGCTTCTCATCAGGAAGTTAGATGGCAGAGCTAACAGGCACAGGGCATACATAGCATAAGAGAGGCAGTGAGCAGGGCCAGTCACAATCCCACCTCCTCCCTCCTCCTTCTGGTGTTCAAATCCTGTCTTTGTTTGAGAATTAAGTCAAAAACCACATCTTTGGGAAAACAGAGAAGTGCAGATTCTGTGGGTCTAATAGGCATTTATTGTTTTCATTTTGCAACAGTGAGTTCATTTTTAAACCATTGTGTCCAGCAGCATAGTAAATTCAAGATTGTGAGCTCCCTTCTGACACTGGTAGGCATGTCTGAAATATATAGTAGCTGTTCTCTTAAGTATACAGTAAGTGCACGGGAAAGAAAATACAAGCTCCTCTGCAAAAAGAAAAAAAAAAAATAGTCAATGACCAGGGCATTACACTTGCAAATTCATGTTCTGTTGTTTCCTTGTGTTCCGGCCATGATGCTTCAGTTTTTAGAGTCATACAGAGACACAGCTGTGGCCACACAAAAGTAGGAGTAGTAGACATCTCAGAAAGCTGAGCCTCCCTGGTGACACACAGTGGAAGATTTGACCTAAGGGAAAGAACATCAGCTGATAGCACAGAGGGAGGGGGAGTTGGCTTCTTCATTTTAGCTCCGTTCAGTGTTAACAGCCCAAGGCTCCGATCACTGCCAAAGAGAGAAAATACAAAAGAAGTCCTCCAAAGCCCCCCAAAGTCCCCTGATTATTCATAGCCATGAGCCCATGTCTCAGAGAGGTTTGGGGTACAAATTTCTAATAGTTGCACCATTTAGGTGCCTCCAAGCTGAGAACAAACACAGAAGGAGCCCTTGCAGGTGTCTCCCGCAGGAAAGCAATGAAGAACACTGTAGGGAGGCTGCATCCTCCGTCCAGGCTGTGCGTCAATGCTGAGAATGTGGCACTGGGCATGCAAAGAGCTTCAGAGCACCCCTGACATACTCCACCAAGGAGCAGTAGGCTTAGCCACTGCAGACCCACACTGCAAAAATACTCTGTGGAGGCACAAGAGAGGAACTGTTGAAAATGGAAGAGACGTGGGTCAGGCAGTGGTGGCGCACGCCTTTAATCCCAGCACTGGGGGGTGGGGGGGGCAGAGGCAGGGGGATCTTTGTGAGTTCGAGGCCAGCCTGGTCCATAGAGCAAACTTCAGGAAAGGCGCAAAGCTACGCAGAGTAGCTACGTCTGGGGAAAAAAAAAAAAAAGAAAGAAAAGAAAAAAAAAATGGAAGAGACATGCGTTTTGTCTCTCAACAGGAGTTCTTGGTGATCTAGCCCTAGGACACATCTGCTAGACTGTTTCTTGTACAAACAGTATTAGTGGATTAGTTGGTTAGGATATTTTCTCTTGGGGAGCTTGCTCGCATACATTTTTCTGTTATAAATCATGTCACAGTGAACACCCTCCAGATAACTCCCGGGGTATAGCTTTGCATGCTTTTCAAAATGAATACTGTGAAGCAGAATTACTGTGTTAGAAATGATGTGCCCTTCTGATAGAGACTGAGAAATTCTCCCCCGGAATCGCCGAACAACCTGTTCTTTTCCACACCCACGAGCGAGCCTCGCTGTCCCTGTGTCTTCACTAACGCGAGATACTATCAGACTCTTTGAACTTGGTTCTTGGTGAGCGGTAAAGTTGAAGCACTGTTTTAATTGGCGTTTTGGAGTTAGGCATAACATTTTGGATTGAGCCAGACTTCTCTGGAGTGGGCTCGTGTCTATGAATAATCAGGGGACTTTGGGGAGCTTTGGGAGACTTGTATTTTACTCTCTTTAACTGGCAATGATAGGAGCCTGTGCTTTTAACACTGAACGGAGCTAAAATGAAGAAGCCCACGTGTCCTCCCTTTGTGTTGTTGGTTTTTGTTCATGCCTACGTATATTTGTCTATTAATGTCTTTTATTAATTTTGCTATTTGTTCTTAAAATTTAATAGAAAGGAGGGAGGAATACAGAACATTATTTCTGTGTGTGCTTTTTGTAAAAGTTAAAATATCTTTACATAGTTTCTCTTTCTCTCTCTCTCTCTCTGTGTGTGTGTGCGCGCGCGCGCGCGCACATTTGCACATGGAAATCAGAGGTCGATGTTGACTGGCTTCCTTGAACTTTCTCCACCTTATTTTTATTTTATTATATTTTTAATATTTTTTATAATTTATTTATTTTTATTTTATGTGCATTGGTGTTTTGCCTGCATGTATGTCTATGTGAGAGTGTCAGGTCCCCTGGAACTGGAGTTACAGACAGATGTGAACTGCCATGTAGGTGCTGGGAATTGAACCCAGGTCCTTTGGAAAAGCAGTCAGTGCTCTTAACTGCTGAGCCATTTCTCCAGCCCTTTATTTTTAATGTTTGTGGGTGTTTACCTGCATGTATGTCTCTTCAGCATGTATGTCTCTCCTGGTGCTGGTGGAGGCCAGAAGAGGGCATTGGATCCTCTGGAACAAGAGTTGCAGACAGTTGAGCCACTGTGTGGGTGCTGGGAATTGAACCTGGGCCTATTGGAAGAGCAGTCAGTGCTCTTAACTGCTGAGCCCTCTCTCCAGCCCCTTTCTACCTTCTTTCTGAGACAGGATTTCTCACTGAGCCTGGATCTTGCTAATTGGCTTGATTGGCTGGACATGAAGCCCCAGGACTCTCCTGTCTCTCTCTCTCCAGCCTAAGGGCTAGCAGCATGTCCCACCCATTTTTTTATTTGGGTGGTAGGAACTCAAGCTCAGGTCTTCATCCTTGCACAGCAAACACTATACAGACTCAGAGGCTTTTTTCCCCACCTAGTAATTTTTGTAGTCAAGTTCCTGTAGACACTTCACCTGTTACCTTCATAGTTTTTACCCTTAAAACTTTTTTTAAAAAGTTCTTCTACATTTATTAATGTGCATGTGTTCATGCATACATGTACACGTATGAGTGCCACAGAGTACATGCAGAAGTCAGAGGACAACTTGGAGTGTTTCCGGGTGCTGTAACATAGCAGACTGAGCAAGCTGAGCCTGTCATGGGGAGCAAGCCAGTAAGTGGCACTCCTCCGGTCTCTGCTTCAACAGTTCCTGCCCTGACTTAACTGTGATCAGAACATGAAAGCCAGATAAACTCTTTCCTCCCCAGGCTGCATTTGGTCATGGCATCTACCACAGCAGTAGACAGCAACCTGAGAGAAATAACTAAATATCTAAATAACTGAGGTAATCTAAAAACAAAAGAAAAAAGAGAGACAGAGAGAGAAAGAAAGCAATCTAAGACAGTGTGCAAACTTGAAACGTCCCATCGAGGTAGAGGAGGTTGGAGTAGATAAGAAATCGGAGACAAGTTAGTGGCATGGAGATTCCTGTTTTGTAAATGAAAAGGGGAGGGACCGTGTATAAGGATGACTTCCGGTTCCAGGACAAATAGTGGGATGGCCCAGGCTCGCAGGGTACAGAGACAGGCTGTGCTGTTCTCAGCCCTGGATGGAAACCTATTAGGTTGCAGATCATCTGCCTTCCACACTTTCTTCCCCAGAAAGCTTGCCATGGCTCCCTTCCCCTCTGTACACTTTCTCCCCGGACAGAGAGAGTTGACAGAGCTTGCCTGGCCCTGCAGTCTGCCTCCTTTGCAGAAGGTGGAACCCCTGGAGCTCTCTGCCCAACTTGCAGGAAAGCTCAGCAGAAGTCATACCTAGCAGCTATTTACCATGCTCATGAAATGGTGTGTGTGTGTGTGTGTGTGTGTGTGTGTGTGTGTGTGTGTGAGAGAGAGAGAGAGAGAGAGAGAGAGAGAGAGAGAGAGAGAGAGAGAGAGAGAGAGAGAATCTTCTCACTTTCTGAGTTTCTAGGACTTTCTAAGTTTTGGTGGCTTCTGAAGTCCTTTTTTTTTTTTAACAAAAAAATAATTTTGGGTTTTTTTGAGACAGGGTTTCTCTGTGTATCCCTGGCTGTCATGGAACTTGCTCTGTAGACTAGGCTGGCCTTGAACTCCTAGAGATCCATCTGCCTCTGCCTCCCAAGTACTGGGGTTAAAGGCATTTGCCACCACTGTTCGGCTGGCTTCTGAAGTCTTATAAGCTGCCTTGATCCCTCCGGGAGGTAATGCCTCAGTTTATTGAACTTTTAAAGCATATTTGAAAGCACTATTTTATGTAGCAATTTCCAGTAATATTGTTGAAGATACTGGGTTCTAAATGATCAGAGTAGATGTACCCATTATTCCTCTTAAGATGGCAAGTTGCCTGCCGGGCGGTGGTGGCGCACGCCTTTAATCCCAGCACTCGGGAGGCAGAGCAAGGCGGATCTCTGTGAGTTCGAGGCCAGCCTGGGCTACCAAGTGAGTTCCAGGAAAGGCGCAAAGCTACACAGAGAAACCCTGTCTCGAAAAACCAAAAAAAAAAAAAAAAAGATGGCAAGTTGCTGAAAGTTTCTACCAAGACCATATGAATACAAGAGAATATTTAGGCAGCTATAAATTATTACCTTGGATTAATATTAATAATATTGCGTTTTTATTTTATAATTCTTGTCGGAGATAAATTCTTGGTATGTAGCCTAGGCTGGCCTTAAAATTGTGAATCTCCTGCCTCAGCCTCCAAAGTTCTGGAATCACAGATTTTTAACGTATTTCAGAAACTGAACACATTTCTACACTCTTAGAGCTGTAGATGTCATGGATGTTTTTGCAAAACGTCAAGACGGCGGAGATGTGTTACCCTTGTGCAATATTAGGGAAGTTGAAATGTTGTTTCTTAAGCTCACATTGAGTTTCTTGGTTAACCCCAAAAGATTTTTCAGGGAAGGGGCAGAATTTTCTTTGTAGATTTGATGCTGTGATTCCTTGGCAGGAAGGAAGGCAAACTGCAAAAATGTCACAGGAAAAAGTGATGTAACAGGTGTAGAGGGCGGCCTGTGAAAGGCCATGCTATTGTTCACAGCACGGAAGAGCATTTAGTTGAGAATGTGAATGCTTTAAGTGTGTTCATCCCAATGTCAGCTATCATTTCGCTCACTTTGGTATACTGCTATACTTTAAGCTTCATTTGGCTTCTGTTATTTCCTTTGAAATCTTGAACTGGAACAGTCTGATTGAGAAGAAGTGGATGGTATTTTCATAAGAATTCTGGATCTTTGAGCATTTGTGGGTACTGTTGGTTAGAGGGTGATCTAGACTTAGCCACACTGACATCTGAAGTTGTGTTGTCTGTGTCTTGATGTGTCACCTTGGGTGAGAAAGTCTCCTGTCTGCCTCGTCTGTGAAAGAGAAGTGGTGGCTTACCTCATAGACACTGTCATGAAGACTAACTGATGCAGTCAACGGGCAACTTTCAGCCCCTCCCACGGGCTTTTATCACTTCCCCAACCGAGCCAGTGAAAGTGCTTACCGAGCATGCTCCACTGCAGCATTGCTGCCTTTTGTCGACTTCCGGTGTATCAGCCCGTTTTGACGTCAAAAGAAGGACATGAGGCAAGGAAACTGGGGGGCGGGCTCAGGATATAGTTGGTGGTAGAAACTTTGCCTAGCAGCCTTGGGTGTACAAGGACCTAGCAACACACACACACACACATACATACACACACACACACACACACACACACACACACACACACACACGCACGCACACATACATGCACGCGCACATGCACACCATCCTAAATAATGAATAACCCCAAACAAACAAATAAAAACCAAACTAAAACAACAACTGATATCCATTACAGAGACCCTTTGCTTCGAAAATGAAAGGTGTCTAATCAATGGATAGTAATTTTTTTTTTTTTTTTTTTTTTTGCTATACCAAAATCCCTGACAGAAGCAACTAGAAATGTTTATTTTGGCTCGCAGTTTGAGGGTCCAGACCTGCATGGTGGAGAAGACATGCAGGCTGTTCACGTTGTATCTGTAGTCAGAAAGCAGCTCTTGGACCACTCTAGGAAAGACTGGGTTTGAAGTTCCTTTGGATATCCGGGTTTAGATGCTCAGAGAGCATGTGGAACCCTGGGTCAGTGATCAAGAATGACCTTTTGAGTGGAACTCTGTTTTTCAAATAAAATGTTTTAAGGGTATTAGAGGTTAATCATTGAATTCAGCACAAGAGTACCAGCCAAACTGAGAAGGGAAGGGACCAGAAAGCAAAATCCCCCAGAGCTTGAATACTTAAGGAGCCGTTGAAAGGACTTGGTTTGCCAGGCATGTGTTAAAGTTTACTGAGTGTGAAATCGAAGCAAAGGGGGTTTCAGAGAATGGAAGACCTTGGCCATATCTGATGTTTTGTAGACAACAGATATGATAAATGTGAACTTTGGGGGACCGAGAGATGGCTCAGCAGTTAAGAGCACATGCTGGTCTTGTAGGGGGCCCTGCCTGGTTCAATTCCCAGCACCCAGATGGCAGTTTACAACTGTCTCTAACTCCAGTTCCAGGGGACCCATCACCCTCTTCTGGCCTCAGGAGGTAGCACACCCACCCACAGTACGCATACATACATGTAGGTAAAGCACTCATACATAAAAACTAAAATTGTGAGCTTTGGGGGAAAATCATTAAGTTAAATAATTTAGGTATTAAATTAAAAAAAATCATGCATTCAGTGTGTATGTTTGTGTGCATACCACGTTGTGTGGGTCAGAGGACAATTTGTGAGAGTCTTCATCCCTTCTACCGTGGGGTACTGAAGCTAGATGGGCCATCTTGCTGATGCTAGGCTATTTTTAATGTCAGAAAGAACATTTTGTGCAGTATAAGATGTCAGAATACACAGCATTGAAAGAAATAATAGGGGAAAAAAAACCCCAGACAGAATAGTTACTTTTTGAAGAAATTGACAGAGGTAAAGTTTTACTAAAGACAACTCAATTTTGAGAGTACCCAGAGCTACATGTGAGAAAAATGTATAGAAAACAGAATCTCAAAACTAAATCTAGTTGAGACCTCGAAATATTTTCTCATTACCAGTCCCTACTATAATTCGGGTATGTAGGTGGCTCTCAGCAGATATGCAGGAATGTGAAAATTCCTTCAGTTTTATGTACTCAGTTTCCCCCTATATAATTTGACTGTTCTTAAGGCCTTTCAGTACCTGGGAGAGGTGTAAGTTCAGCTCAGCAATCTCGCAGTTAAATAGGGGTTACTTCTCCAGTTTTCTCACAAATCCCTTCCCTCAGACTATGCTCAGGCTGCACTCTGGCTACAATCCGTCTACACTCCGGCTACACTCTGGCTACAATCCGGCTACACTCCGGCTACACTCTGGCTACAATCCGGCTACGCTCCCGCTACGCTCTGGCTACAATCCGGCTACACTCCGGCTACACTCTGGCTACACTCTGGCTACAATCCGGCTACACTCCCGCTACGCTCTGGCTATGCTCTGGCTACCCATCTCCATTTGCAAGCTCCATCCCTGATACTACTTAAGAAAGCACTTTGTTCAGTTTTAAGTGTAGTTAAATGTCCTCAGGTACCTCACCTAAAAGTCTGTCCATTTTTCTTGTCTTTGGCTCTGCAATCCTTAAGAACGAACTAGAAGGTTTGGGGAATGAGTTCATATAATAGCACCCTCTCCTTCACACTGTCATTGTTCTCTTTGTGTAGAAGCTTCCTTGTTTTTTCTATAATGTTTCATTTCCCAAGTACAGTAAATAGGGCACCCCCAAGTACAGTATTTAGCTTTTGTGGGGTGTGGGTTCCAGACAGGGTTTCTCTGTGTAGCACTGGCTGTCCTGGAACTCACACAATATTTAGCTTATAAAAGACATTTTATTCTTTTTTTTTTTTTTAAGGTATGCATCACCCCAGTTTTCCGAAACCTATTGCTTCTCCCATTTTTAACTTACCTGCAGGAAAGAACCCGATCCTTCATCCTGCAGGATGTCTCCACAATCTAGATTTCGTTGACTACTCTCGGTGGGGTACAGTTTAATAAGCTCTTTTTGTCTCTACTTCCAGTAACCGGAAATCAGACAGTCCATTTCAGAACCTTTCCCCTCTCCCTCCAGCTTCCCTCCCAGGTGTCAAGGAGTTGGTGGGTGCTCTTACACCATGGGTCTGGGTCTGAGGTGGCCGGGCTGGCTGATAGAGAATGCCTTGACTGGAGTTCAGTAGGTATGTCATTTTCTTCTTACTGATTTGCTGGGACTCCACAAGGAGAAAGTTTTCTCTCCCTTTCGTTTGATTAGTTAGTCGCATAGTTGGAAACAAGACCCAGGTTTGTTTTGGTATTTTCATTGGAGCTCTCCTACAGGTACATGGATATCTAAGTGCAACACATGAACTGGCCACTGTGGAGCTCTCCCACCACTAAATAAACCTTGCCTTGGTCTGAGGTCTTGACTTACTAGCTACAGACTCTGGATGAGCAGGACTGGTCAAGAGTCCTATTTATCTCATCTATGTGGCCAGATTTATGGGTAGGAAGATCTTTACCTTCTTAAGTTCCTGGAAATAAACCAACCAAAGACAGATTGCTAAAGAAAGAGATAGGTTTAATTATAATTATAGTAGTCACTGGAAAAGAGTGACTTAAGGGAGCAGTTAGGATTTGTATCACGCATAGTCTTTTTTGAAGTTAGAAACATTAATTGGTAGAATAATCATACGGCTTACCAGATACAGTGAGATATTTCGGTATGCATATACTGTCAATCTAAAATAACAACTCTGTTTTAAAGGAAATACTTTATTTATTTATTTATTTATTTTGAGACAGTTATAAGAGACGATAGTGGCCCAGAATACAGATTCAAGTTACCAGAAATGAAGTATTCCCTAGTGGAAGAAGATATATAAACTTCTGAGGTCACAGAACAAAAGAAAGCCATGAGCCAATGTATTTCCTGTAATGTTGATGGAGCCATCAGCTAGAGACTTATTATCAGAGCAGGGTGGGCATCTTTGCTAGGATTCTCATGTTACTCTATTCTTAATTTTCAGGTTGGTGGAGACTAGCAGTGGGTCAAGATTCGCCGTACATCTAAGATTTTTTATCTAGAAGTCACAGGGCTGCTAGGTCAAATGCAGTGGTGGCCAGTGCGTGGTTACTGAAGGAAATAAAGATGGCCCCACATAACTTTGCCTTTTGATTTGCAAACTCCATCTGTGCAAATGGACAGATGGCGTTCTAATCAGCCAGAATCGACTGGTCTAGATGTTCTTCAGTATGGATATGGCTTCTTAAGAGACCTTTTCACAGTACAGGATAATCGAGTTAGGGTACCTGGCAAATCCGTCCCCACCTCAAAGATACGTCATGTTTTGGGAGAATTCAAAATCTGGTAGCCGTTATGAAGTGCACAGTTTCTTGTATCTTGCAATTATCATCCTCATGTATAGAGCATTAGAATATCTATCCATACATACCACAATACCTGTTAACTGTCTTTTGCCCTCCCCTCGCACCCACCCTTCCTCAGCCTCTGATAATGCTATTCGTGTCGTTGGATTTTTGCCAACTTGATACAAACTAGAGTGATGAGAGAGGAGGGAACCTCAGTGAAGGGGTTGCCATGTTTGGATTGGCCAGTGGGTGGATCTGGGAGGCATTTTCTTTATTGATCATTGATACGGGTGATGTTAGCTCTGGGTAGATGGTACTCGGTTTTATAGGAAAACAAGCTGATCAAACCTGGAGGAGCAAGCCAGTAAGCCGCAGCATTCCTCTGTGGTCTTTGCTTCAGTTCCTGCTTGGTTCCTGCCTTGGCTTCCTTTGATGGTGGATGTAGTCAATAAGTCAAATGAACCCATTCTTTCCTAAGTTGCTTTTGGTCAGAAAGTTTTATCCCAGCAACAGAAAGCAAATTGGTATTCATTCTATTCCACTCTGTTCTTGTATAAAGTCAACATTTCTTTAGTCTACACAGACAAACGGTTTCGATTTAAATTCTTGTGCTTGACATTTTGTTTAACATAATTTTCTCCACGTTGATGTGTTTAACATCTTAATAGCAGAAGAAGAGGGAGAGAAAAGTCATTTATTGGAAAGGAAGAATGACCTTTGTAAAGATAAATCATCTGTAGGAGAAACGATAGGACACGTGATAGTTGTGCGGCCATGTAGGCTCAGGCATGGTGTAAGAAGTCCCTGTTACTGAGTGTTCCTTTGCCCTGAGGAGGGGACTTTCTCGACAAGCAAATCATTCTGAGTGTTCTGGGAAGGCTCACTGCCTACTTAAAAGATTTCAGGCACTCAAATACTTTTTGTTCAAAATAAGTTTTGTATTGTTATATTCTGGACCACTTCAAAAGCACATATATGTATATTTGTGTATTCATGTTTTTATTAATATATTAGATAATATCTTTCTGTGATAAATACGTAAGAGCAACAACTTACGGGAGGAAGGAGTTATTTTGCCTCTGGTCTGAGAGGTTTGGCTGGCTCCATTGTTTCTGGGTCATGGTCAGGCAGAACATCATAGTAGAAGAAGAAGTTGGAATGAAGTTGCTCACTTCCTTGTGGTCAGGAAACTGGGAGGTATAGAAAGGGGCCAGGGATAAAGTCTTTCGTCCCCAGGGCGCAGTGACATACTCTCAAAGCCCACCATTGGTGACATGTTTACTCCAGCAAGGTCTCTACTGGCTGGAGACCAAATGAGGGGGATATTTATCATTCTGACCAGCACAAGGATAATGAGAATCCATAGGGAGCAAGTTTAACACTGTGCCCCATTGGCAGAGTAATAGTAGTAGGTTCTCACCTAGAGCCTCTAACTGGTATAGCCACAGATTCTTGGACCCGATGATGGTGCCAGGTATAGGTTTCATTTTGAGGAGCAGACCTTAAATCTTGTCACTCAGTCACTGGTTACTCCCACCATATTCATGCCACTGTTGTCCTGGTTGGTATTGTAATTTTAGCCTGCAGCTTCCACAGCTAGACCAGATTGATTTCTTTCCTCCTCCAGTAAGTAGCATGCATAGCACCTTTCAGCACTATGAAAGCCAGCCAGTAGGGGTGAAGCTTCCAGGGCAATGCCAGCTTTTTTTTTTTTTTTTTTTTTAATTTCATGACTCAAATATAGGATGTCCTCAGCAATAGGATTTTATTGTCAAGCTCTGGAGCATAACCAAGAGCAAT
Organism: Peromyscus aztecus; assembly: GCA_902168405.1. Lineage (NCBI taxonomy): Eukaryota > Metazoa > Chordata > Mammalia > Rodentia > Cricetidae > Peromyscus > Peromyscus aztecus. Next base: position 20,676 of record CABHPQ010001177.1, read on the forward strand.
GACAATAGTCTTTGTTACTGGCCAATACTCCAACAGAGGTCACCCATACCTGATACGGGCCAACATTATCCTAAACAGAGAAAAAGCGTTTCTACTCAAATCAGGAATAAGACAAGGACATAGAAACACTCCCCTGTCCTCCTGTTCAAGATAGTACTTGATGTTAAGTGAAAGAGATGAAGGAGATTCATACATCAGGAATGGAAGAAGTCCAAGTACTTTATTTGCAGATGATATGATTCTTAAAAGACCATAAAGACTGCCAGAAAACTACACTTGATAAACACATTCAGCAAAGTAGCAGGATACAGAATTAAAACAAACAAAAAATCAGTAGTTTTTCTATATATTGGTGATAAACACACTGAGAAAAAAAGTTGGAGAAACAATGTCACTAATATTAACCTCAGAAATGAAAATATCTTGGAATAAATCTAACCAAGGAAGCGAACAACTTGTACAATGAAAATCTGAAGGCCCTGAGGGAAAAAAACTGAAGATGCCAGAAGACAGAAGGACTTGCCATGTTCATGGTTTAGTAGAATGAATATTGTGTAAACGGCCGTCCTAGCAAAGGCAGTCTACAGATTCAGTGCAGTCACCATCAAAATTTCAATGCAGTTATTCACAGACACTGAAAAAAAAAAGATTTTTTTTTCTTTTGGATTTTCAAGATAGGGTTTCTCTGTGTAACCCTGCCTGTCCTAGAACTTGCTCTGTAGACCAGGCTGGCCTTGAGCACAATTTCACTTGCCTCTGTCTCCCAAGTGCTGGGATTAAAGGCATATGCCACCACTGCCTGGCTAGAAAAGAAAATCATCTTAAAGTTTATATGGACATTCAACAGACCCAGGATAGCCAAAACATTTCTCCATGTTTTTATGATGATGGAGAGTGGCAGAGATAGCACATGGATTCCAATTTCTCAGTAACTGCCAAGGGTATACACTTACCAAGCAGAGGTACATTAACGTTTATGTGTGCTCCTGCCAGTGTGTGTCTGGCATTTGGAGTACGTTGCTCAGTAGCTCTTTCCTCTGTCTCATTCAGCTGTTGAATTAAAGGAGACAGCTATGACAGCCTTAGGCTTTTTGTGATTCTATTAATATCACAAGAGAACTTTTCTTTGGCTTTGCCGATAAAGGACAGTGAGGAAGGGAACCAGAAGGGAACGAGATCTGTATTGCAGAAGAACTATTCTTCAGACGAATGAAGGGCATTAAGTATCTGTCAGTAGACCGCTGTTGAAAATTGAAGTGGTTTGTACACATGTTATTTATAAAAGGTATTCATATATACAGAGCTATGTATTGAATTTGCCTACAAATATAACTTTTCATAACACATTTTCTTGTTCTTTTGTGATGAACAGAACAGTCCAGCGCCCCAGTAGAAAAAAACATTACTTTGGAAAGGCCTTCTGACCTGGAACTCATATGCCAATTCACAACATCTCGGGATTTGAATTCAGTGAATGTGACTTGGAAAAAAGATGATGAATTTCTTGAGAATTTTGATGTTTTCAATACAACTAAAGTGGGAAACACCTTGTACAGTCAGTACAGGTATGTACAGAAGGGTATACACTGCCAGCCATAGCCAGTTTCTATGCAACTTTCTACTGATTAAGGATATTTCCTTTGCAGTCATTTGAATGTTATGCTAATATTCTAATTTTCCTGTTTACAGAATTATTTCTGTTTTAAAATTTGGATTAATGACTTCATTTTTGTTAAATGTTTGTAAGAAGTAAGCTTGTATTAATAACTCTAATTGTCTCCAGGTTCATCCTTTTTAATAGCAAGCAAATGGGAAATTATTCTTGTTTCTTGAATGGAGAAGAGGAGCTCAGAGGAACATTTAACATCAGAGGTCAGTATTTATAACTTAAGCATTACGTCCTTAGATTTCTATGCCCCTCGTGTTTTATGTAATTACTATAGTAATAAATGTAGTTCAGCTGAAAGAAAGTCATTTACTTTGCATTGAGTCCCAAGAGGTAACCTTGACCATGTTCTTCTTGCCTTTCCCAAACCACTTCTTTCTTCTTTTTCATCTGTCTCTGTTCAAAATACAAATTTTAGCTCAAAAGGCCAGCTGCCAAGGTTTTCATAACTTCTATAAATGTCTTAAATTTATTTGTTAATTGAGCCCTCTGTTTCGGAATATTACTTTAACTACGTGTACATGTGTTACATTTGTTTCTGCTGCACTTGTTGAATTATGTAAAGAAGTGTTGCTGTTTCACCTTGCCTGCCTAAGGCACCTGATTGGTCTAATATAAAGCTGAACATCCAATAGCCTATCCCAGAGAGGGATAGGCGGGACTGGCAGGCAGAGAGAATAAGTAGGAGGAGAACTCTAGGCTTGCGTGGGGAGGGAAGAATAGAAGAGAATGAGGGAGAAAAAAAGAGACAACTGGGATCAGAAACCAGGCAGCTGCCAGCCAGCCAGACATGAGAAGCAGGAAAGTAGGACATACAGAAAGAAAGATAAAAAGCCCCAAGGCAAAAGTAGATGAAGAGAAACAGATTAAACAGATTAAAATAACAGCTAAGATAAGGCCAAGCATTCATAACTAGTAATAGATCTCCCGTGTCATGATTTAGAAGCTGGTTGGTGGCCTAAAAGATGTTACAACATCTCTAAGTCATCTAGATTGTGAGTTACTACGTTCCCAGACTGAGATACTATAGTTTGATATTATGTATCAGTGGCTTTAAGACTTCGAGTTCAGAGGACTATCAAAGTCTCATGTACCTCTGTGATGCACAGTGGTCCCTGAGTTTTGGGTCATCAAGTATGGGCATTTCGGAACACAGTGTCTTCCAGAGACAAGATGCTACTTGTGAACTGCATCATTGGGTAATTTCAGCCTTTTTGTTTTTATTTATTTTTGAGACAGGGTCTCACGTAGCCCAGACTATTTTCAAACTTGGTATGTACAAACTTGCTCTGTAGCCAAGGATGATATTTGACTTCTGATTTTCCTTCTTCAGCTTCCCAAGTGATGACAGGCATGTACCACCACGCTTACCTCCATCACAAGTTTTAATCGTATCTTGCAGGGCTGCAAAAAGCTGTTGCATATCTACTTTGAAAATTTGCTTGAAGCAGTTTAATTCAACTCATTTGTTTTTAATGCCCACTTAACATTAATGTAACTTTTAAGTATGCACTATATCCTAAAGACATTTATAAAATTAGTAATTTGGGTCCTTTCAGAGACTCCTTGCTAAAAATAATAACTCTCTGTAATTCATTTAAAATTGATTATTGTTTGGAGAAATAATTTTATTTGAGTAGAATTTAAAGGTGTCTGTACAACAGCTTATATCATAGTTATTATTTTATTAGGTTTGTTAGGCATGTGTATTAGTGTATATTTTTGTAAATATTATCTACATGGTTTGCTTATGGTTTTTCCTAGGGAGAATGATCTTTGCTTATTAGTATTACAAATAAATATGGATAAAAAGCCAGTTTTATCTTGTGCTGTAAATTGATGAGCCAAATCATTCTTTTTTTTTTTTTTTTTTTTTTTTTTGAGACAGGGTTTCTCTGTGTAGCCCTGGCTGTCCTGGAACTCACTCTGTAGACCAGGCTGGCCTCAAACTCAGAGATTCCTCTGCCTCTGCCTCCCAAGTGCTGGGATTACAGGCATGAGCCACCACCGCCCGCCTACAATTTAAGCTGTTTATTGCACCAATCATGGCACTACACTGTTACGCAGTGTACAAATATCCCTCAACAATGTTACTGATGAGTATGATGGAAAAATATATACTGCTGACTCCGTGTGCTTGACTGTCTGTCAGTGCTAGACAGAGCAAGAGAGGGAGGTGCAGCTGCTAATACTCTGGGGATCATGTCCCACCCACCCACCCACCCACGAATTAGTGGTGGGTCAAATCTTCTGAGAGAGAAAAAAAACTTCTATAACATTTATTAATATTAAAAATCTCATGATGAGCCTGGCAGTGGTGGCATACACCTTTAATCCCAGCATTCGGGAGGCAGAGGCAGCTGGATCTCTAAATTTGATGCCAGCTTGGTCTACAGAATGAGTTTCAGGACAGCCAGGGTTACACAGAGAAACCCTGTCTGGGAAAAACCAAACCAAACCAAACAAAACAAATCTCAGAAAATGTAAAAATGTAATGGTGAAATTTTGATAATACAGCATGTGTTGAGCCTGGTTCTGGATCAATCATCTGTCTTTCCTGAGAATTTTCCAGATGTGAAGTGTGGAAAAGTAGCCTAATAGAGTCACCTAACCATGTCTTAGCTGTCTTTACTTCATATGATCATTTCTAGTTGCCCTTGAGATGAGCATGACGTTTGGGCCAGGGTTCCAGCCAATGAATGCTCAAGTACAGAGCTGTGTTTTCCTCACTTTGGAGAGCTGTTATTTTCGCTGGGTAGATTCAAATCCCCCTTTCTAGTTTGAATTAATTAGACTTTGCACCCTCCAGTCCTGAGACTCCAATGTGTCCCACTTTATTCAAAATTTTGAAACACTAAAATGATATCTTAGAATACCTTCATCCTGTCCTTATCAATACATGTTTCTAAATGTGAGCAGTGGCCCTGAACAAACTGTGATTCCCCAGTACAATTTAGAAAAAAAAAAAAACTTCTGGGTCAGGAGTGCTGGCACACACCTTTAATCTCACCACTCTGTAGGCAGAGACAGGTGGATCTCTTCAAGGCCAGCCTGGTTTATATATCAAATTCTAGGCCAGCAAGGGCTACCCAGTGAGAGCCTATCACAAACACACACCCACAATCTATCTATCTATCTATCTATCTATCTATCTATCTATCTATCTATC